>JAOBRC010254354.1:0-14161 GCA_027575255.1 Scolionema suvaense
CTTTCTGATAAGCAAATAAATGTTTCGTTGAGACTTTCTGATAACCAAATAAATGTTTCGTTGAGACTTTCTGATAAGCAAATAAATGTTTCGTTGAGACTTTCTGATAACCAAATAGATGTTTCATTGAGGCTTTCTGATAACCAAATAAATGTTTCGTTGAGGATTTCTGGTAACCAAATAAATGTTTCGTTGAGACTTTCTGATAACCAAACAAATGTTTTGTTGAGAATTTCTGATAACCAAATAGATGTTTCATTGAGGCTTTCTGATAACCAAATAAATGTTTCGTTGAGACTTTCTGATAACCAAATAAATGTTTCGTTGAGACTTTCTGATAACCAAACAAATGTTTCGTTGAGACTTTCTGATAACCCCTCTTGCTTCTTTTAAACGATGCTCTGTCTTTTTTTATCGCTAGGGATAATGCGCATTCTCAGATCTTGACGACATGCTTGCAATCCCATCCAGACAAACCAAATAATTTTTATATTGGAACAGTACAGGTGAGATTTTGCGTACTCTCCACAAAGGTGGACTTGTTTGAAGTGTTGGGGAGGGGAGTCAATGGAAACTCTCTGTCAATTCTGTGTTTGTTACTCATTTTGCTTGAACTTTACAGCACTGATAAAGCCACAGTTTAAGTAATACTCCATTCATCGTCAATAATTCTGAGATATGTACAAACTTCATGTGTTCAGCAATTATTGATTAGTAGTCAGAAAGCATGATTGTGTCTACCTTCATTTGATCACCCGAAAATATTCTTGCTATCTGCCTTTGCTGTGTCTCTTCATAAGGATTTCAGTAAGTCTGCGATAAGCCTCTAAGTTTGAATTCCTTGATGAAATCTCTTTTTGTTCCAGAAGATATATCATTTTGCCCTTAAAACACTGCTGACAATCATATGTAAGATGCACTCTCGTATCTGTTCGCTCCTTGAAGAAGCGTTACCATCTTTCACGTTTCGAATGGCAGCAAGCACAGGCACTCCTGATTGGTCTCTTGAAGTATAAAGTGATCTGAATGGACATGAAGTCGCTAAAATACACAAAATATTATACCCCCGTGTTCAACTTTGACGTGTGTTAGATTTTGACAGCACAATTCAAAATTTTAGGGTGAGGTTCTGCGATTGGTTCGCTTCAAAAGGAAGTGCCTACCTGAGGTTTACAAGCCTTCATCAGGTATGTGCTCCATATTCCATGTTTTTTCTCGCTTAGGTTTTGCTGACACAATTTTTAAAAGGTCCTTCAGTTAAACTGCACCTTGCTTTGCTTAAGAATGGAAAATGCCAAGGAGTTATAGGACTATTTATATTGAGAACTTTTTCAGTTCAATTTGATGTGATGTACGGTATACTGCTCAAAAATAAGGTTCTCTTCACATACTTTCCAGAACATGATGGACACACACTTCCTTTGTTCAGACACACTTTTTTTTATTTTAAGTGGTAGATCTCAGTAGGAGGCATTTTTGTGCCGTAGCTACAAATGTTTTTTGAGTGTATGCATTTCCCCTCGTTTTCCTTTCATTTTCCACTCCATATGATTGGCAGATGAGTGGTATGGACACATCCAGAACACACCGGTATTGTTGTCTCAGAAATATTTGTAATAAATTTGAATAGCTCATGGTGGAAATTATTTAAATGCAATTATAGGGTCTGATCAATGGTTTTTGGGTGTCCTCTTTTGTGTTTCTGTGTGGAAAGGACGTGGAGGTGAGTGAAACCTTATTTTTGCACAGTATGAAAAGCCAGGGTAATCAATCAGTTTATTCCAAATTTCAGAGTATTCAAACATGTTTTGGAGTCATGTCAGAGGGCTGCATAGCAGCATCCTGAACTTGTCAAAAAAGAGGCTGCAGGTCATTATGGATTTGATTTCCCTATTATCCCAAGAGTCCACCTCTTTTAACTCTATTTGGTACGGGCTTTTTAATAGTATGGCTACTAAAAGATCTTTAATCGGCGCCAATGTGGATAAAACTTCCCAGGAACATGGTACTGCCTTTCAGCTATCAAGTGACATCAAAAAATTGCTGATGACGTCATTACTTTTTGCTGGTGTCAGCATTTTCTGACGTCACCTGGATTTTCAGACCAAAATTTTCAAAAAATTTATTTTCAATTTTTCACGTCAAAATTGTTCCTGAAGCAACCAAAAGCATGTTTAATGTGCTTAAACTGCCATCTTTGCTGTATTTGTATCAAAATTATAGTGAAAACAAGGCCAAATTTTGCCATTGGTGGCCCTTCAAAATTGGCTCATATCTCTGGACCCCCTATGATTGTACCCTTGAAATTTGGCCTGGTAGTCTCTTATATAATTCTAATGAAAGCCTTGAAGTGGCAGCTCTTCAGCGTTTTGGGTTTAGCGCTGAAAATAAAACGTTTAATGGGAGGGGGTAAATTTACACGCTTCTCCCCTCCTGTGCCGAATAGGGTTAACGCCCATCAAATCGGCAGGTTAATCATTCAACTAAATTTCCGAAATTCTGAGAAAAAGTGAAAATCTACTGTAATGAAAATATGTTGAAAAATAGATGGATTATCTTGCCGTGGGATGTTTTATCTCATTCCTAGCAAAAAAGATTTGCTGGTGTAGATTTGCCCCTGTAAACCCTTATCAGACTATATCAAACAGTTTCAAATTGATGAAAAGTAATCATAATGGTTTGAATTCCTCGGCCGTTTATACCTGCTGAACTCTGCTTATGCTCATCAAAGCGGGATTACTCAATAATATCATAGGCTTTTATTTGTACGCACAGTTTCCGAGTCACCTCGCCTAGGTATATGGAATCATTTAAAAGTTGTCTGCATCCACAGCATATGGAATCATGCATATTAAGCCACCGGTGGAAGAAACCTTCCAGTGTATCTAGAAATGGTATAGTTGCTTTCTATGATAATCTGCAAAACTGAAGGTGTGTGGGAAACTTTTTTCATATAGGGTGTTTTTTTTGTGTGTGATAATTTATAGTACTGTAGTTTGACTACGTATGGTCTGAAAGAATTGTACTATTGCTATGATCGCGGACAAAATGTTTGGCCACATTACCAGCATATTTGTACATTGACATTTAACTGACGACCTTGGTGTTCTCACTCCCCCTCCCCCTCTGAACAATGATGCTTTCATGGAAATATAATTCTGATGCACAAAGTCGGCAAGCCAGAAAGACATATTTACGTCTTTGTTTCTGTGGGAGGGGGAAATAGTTAGACTTTGCTTGATTTTGAATATAGTCTGAGATTGTAGGATATCGGTGTCACTGTACTTTTCCTGATTCTTTTTTTTCTTAATTTTTCTATAACTTATGTAGCTTCGTCTTCCATCGTCACTGCTATTGATGTATCTCCATTCAAGACGAACTGTATGCTGGTACGTATATTCTATGTTTCATGTTTGTCTTGCTTTGTTATTATATTGTGTGCACCAACACGATGTCACAGTGGATGCTTGAAAGATCTAATGGAAATATCTTGAGTTGTGAGGAAACGTTTTTATGACTGACGGTTTACAATATTGCTTTGAATCCCATTAGCTGCTATGCAGTGCAGTATACTAACCCACTTTTAACTTTGAACTCCTACCTCTACCATCCTGTCCTCTGTTTTGTCAGGGACAACAAATTATTGAACCGAAGAATATTTTTGGCTCTCCCTTCCATATTCTTCTGTTCATATGTAGCCAACTATGCCGCTGTTATAGAGACCTTGCGGACTACCGCTTTTTGGTGGAAGAATTTAACAGAATGAGGTCTGTCCGTCCATCCATTCTGTCCTTCTGTCTGCCAGCGAAGCATTCTCCAAGATAGCCTCCCAATGGATTTGTAGATTTTCTGAACTTTGGTGTGAAGGTGACAATTAGTAATTCAACAAAACTGATCGGGCCGAAACTTTGAAAAAATGATTTGTTTGGCTTCCAACTGATACCCAAAAGTTGCCATTTCTGTTTTTTTTTCAAAATTTTTCAAGATCCTCTCGTTAATTTTTTGTAAGTTCTGGTGTTAAACTTCAGGGCAACAGCATTAATGTTGTGCACCATGTGTCATATCTGGGAAAACTGTCGCTCAGCTTGTGGGTGGCAATTTATGTCCAAAAATGTTGATTTTCAGGGTTTTTTGCAAATGTCGAAAATGGTTTATCCGATTTTTGTCATTTTTGGTGTGATTCTTTGGAGCAGCTCTGCATATGTTATGATGAACATACCACGTCTCAGAAAACCTGGTTAGACTTGTGGTTTGCAATTTACACCCTAAATCGTCAAGAACGATTCAACTTTTTTTTGGTTTTGGTATGAATCTTAGGGGTAAGTGTAACCCTATTAACGATTTATATGCTATATCTGAGGAGAATCTCGCTTGGCTCACATGTGGCAGTTTACATGCAAAAATGGTGTTTTTTTTAATTTTTTTTCCAAATATGTCAATAATATCCGATTTCTGCAACTTTTGGTCTGAATCTTGGGGACACCTATGCACACGTGATGAACTATATGTGCCTTGTCTCTTGGAAATTGTGTTAGGCTTGCAGGTGGCAATTCACATCCGAAATTGGCTATTTTCACGCCTTTGTGAAAGTCATAACAGGTTAATCCATTTTTTGTCATTTTTGGCGTGAATCTTAGGGCAGTATTATGTGATGACCCATACCTTCTATCTTAGGAATATGCTGCTCAGCGTGCAGCAGTAAAACGTATCAGTAATTGTATATATTTGAGGTGAATATGTTTTTTCATTTTTGAGCGAGGCTTTTGGTCATTTTTTGGGTGTATCTTTTTGGGTTGAACTGACCACTTCTAGTCATGTCCATGAATCATCTATGAGAAATTTCTTACTCGTCTTAGACATAGGCATTTATGTCCAAAAAGGGGGATTTTAGGCATTTTTCAAACTGTTTCTAGATTTATTCATCATTTTTTGTATTTTTTGGTTTAAGAGCAATTTGGTGTTGACAGTTTTTTCAGTCCTAAAATAGCTGTGAGATATCTGCTTGGTCTCTGCTGAGTGTTCTTTTTTCAAAGCACAGCAGACGAGGCTGGAACTGACACAATAGATGCTGGTGGTGCAGCAGCAGGCCACAGACCTGCCTTCAATTAGGTAGTGAGAATTCCTCAAAAACCCTTTCCTCGTGTTACTGCCTGTCTCTTGGGTAAAGACTGCTCACTCAGGTTGTCAGGCCTCCCATTTACCGGCGCACTAGTCATGCCTGTATCCTACAAGCGCCAACAGCAACCTCGCAGATTTGGAACAGTAGACCGTAACGATTCTTTGTTTGCCAACGCGTCTATTCAGCATACCCTAAAGCATTTCCAACAATGCAAACTTGTTATAAGTGGATACTTCAGCAGTCCTTCTTCCTCCTCTGTATGAGTTCAGCAATTTAATGAGAAAACTCTTTGTACCCTCCTTTCAGCAGATCTGCATTCGCTGCCCGAGCTTACCTGCACACATGCCCTCTGAGTCCCAGAGAGCCTTGGGGGGCTAGCTCAGCAGAACATGATGTACCCAAGGGGATGGTTTCACATGGTCGAAACTGCCAGTAGATTGCTATCCCAGCTATAAATTGTCTGAGCGAAACCCAAGCAGAAGCTGTGGGGAGAAACCATAACGCACCCTGATAACTCCCGCTCACACTGATGTGCTATCAGATTACAGTATTCTTTTACCCAGGCTTTAGCATTCAGTCTTTGTTTTCAGCAGTCCCCGCCCGAGCATCCCAGACGAGATCACAGAAGGGTACGGCCATCCAAAATACTGCTTAGAAAGGAGCAGCCCTCGGTATAGTCGGGGGAGAGTGAGCTTAAGCAGGTTGGCGGACTAAGCCGCTTTCCCTACTCGCAGTCCAACTTCTCCAGCTCCAACAGAAGATTCATGTTGTAATAGGCGCGGAGAGCCCTCCACGCACCCATGTAACACCTGCATGGTGGTTCTTCATGTTGGCTCTCTCTACCTAGTGCGGGGTGTGACAGCTTTATTACAGACGTTTGAGGGGGTGGAAAACCACTCCCCTTCATACACAGATCGGAGACAAACAAATGCTGCTCTGCCACGATACAATCAGTGATTCTCACTCACATTTCCTACATCATACTGGTTTGCTACTACCGTTATCACAGTGCCAGCCTTAATGGTAACATAAACTTTAATCTGCCTTGACATACAGTATAACTCAGTCTTTTTGATTGCTTTTTCTCACATTATGCCCTGAAGTCTCTGACATGATTCTTTCTAAAATCTTGCATGCTGATGGGAACCAAGTTATTTCGTGTTCATTCTTTGATTTCGCCTCACTTGTGGACATCAGTAAAAGCTGACTAGTAACTGACTTCACTTTCTGTCGCTATAGTAGTCTTCCATTAGCTTCTATCATGTCTTGATGTAGTGAAGCTAAGAACATCTTTAGGTTTAATCCACTCTGGTATTGGCACCACGAAATAAAAGGAAATTGATGCCAAATGAAGCTCTTTTTTGTCTGATTGATCTCTTTGAGTAATTAAATCAGCCTATCGTGCCTATTTAGTTGTCATCCACATCTGATTTCCTTACTGATTTTCTGATATAGTCATGTAAATTTCGCTATGATGGAATACACATTTTACAATAACACGTCGTCACTCCTTGTTATGAGTGGTTTAAAATTGGGTTGAAATTAATGTCCAAGCTAACGTATGTGATGACTGCTCTTTTGTTGCACACTTGACTGAGACAAAGACTGATTTTTGCAACCTTTTCTAGCAGCAGTCTAACTGTGGCGAGATGTGTTCGTAAATGCTTTCATGTTAACATGTTAACAACAAAGAAACCTACATTATGTGGACTAACATGGTGACCAATCTGTTACTTTTGAAGGAAATTATGGTCTAATAAATCTAAATTGATTTGCCTTTATGTTACCATGACCAAAGTACCCAAGCTCTGCAAGTGTCGGCTTTCATATAATATGAAAAGCAGAAACAGTAAAATCATCTTTAAGTCATTGTTGTCAATATGTGCCTATAAAAGACTCTTGCCATAACATCCTACTAAATATGCAAAATGGTCTGTGCTATCTCTTTCTAGCTGTTATTATTGCCCTTGATGGTTTGACCTCTCTGACTAGTTCATGTATCGTTCTTTGCAGACATGTGGAAGCAATGGAACTGTGTCTCTATATCTTCTGGACAGAGGTAGATGAACACATAAAACTTATTTTTAAGTTGAACTTGATATTTGTTGAAATACCTGCATTGTATGACAGAGATTTTATGCTGAGAAGAATATTCGTTAAATCGAGTACTGTTGTTATGTATATATAATATAAATTGCTTATCAGCTGAATAATGTGTGGCATACGCGATTGCAGATGTGATAAACAGGAAGCATTCATATATGTGTAGTAATTTCCACATAGTTCAGAATTTTGGGGGAAATGCTCTACTGTTGAAGGAGGCTTTGGACCAATCCTACAACACATTCCTTCCATGTTTTGCTTTTCAGAACTTCCTATTTTGGATTGGTCACATTTCAGTGAGGGGGCTCGTATCTTAGATGTGAGGTGGTCGAGGAGCAAGCCAAATATATTCTATGCGATGGATGACAAGTCAGTGTTTTATGCCTGGTGAGTACACATTGAGGCTACGAAGCATTTTTGCTCTACTCTATGATTTTAGCTAGGTCTCAAGATACGAGTGCTTCGCATGATGAAGTTGTTGGCTATGTTTTTATAACTAAGTAGAACAAAATTTGGTGAAAGAAACAGTTTCAAGTAGCTGAAAGAATACCTTGCAATGATGTAAATTTTGTGACATCAGATGTGACTCAGATCAAGAAATAAGTAGTATAATTTCATACATTTTTGTGACAACATTTTGTAGTATGTATTAGCATTATAGTACGTGGAAAAATTGAATCAGGTGATCGTGTTTATTCTGCATGTGTCTTGAAATCCGTCCTTTAATCCTTAGGAAACATGCCTGTCTTATTGAATGTTTTATTTTGTTGAGGTTGAAGGAAATAAAGCTTGCTTAGGGCTTCCGGTTCATGGCGTGCTAAATATACACGTTTTTTAATAAGCAACACCAGGCTAAAAATCGCGACAATATGAGCAATCACTAAAGCAACACCCTGAACCTGCGATTCTGTCTTAGAGTCTGCAATTTTTATGAATCTTTTTTAAGCAGTAAAAAGAGAAATGAGCATTTTTATGCATAACAGAGAAAACATAAAAATAAGTGGTGCAGACTTAAAAGCTATTGCGTCATGGGATGTCACTAAATAGGATACAGGAAGCAGACCTTTGCTGCATCTAAAAAACGTCCAAGACACGAAAAATACTTAGCAGCGTCAAAACTGACGTCAAAAAAGCGTTACTTGTAAAAAACGTGTGTAAGCTGACATCAGGTGATGGCTAACATAAATACAAATATGCTCTCATTGGTCGGAGTTTTGCAAGCAAATTTGAATGTTTTCTTTTCAACGGCTTGTAGCCATTTGATTTCAGAAAAGACTGTTGGAAGGTTTTGAAGTTTTCTTCGAACCAGAACTCAGGTGAAACGTCTACTTTGAAGAAAACTGTCAAAGTTGCATTACAATTTTCAAGCACTTAGCTTTCCGCTAATGCATGATTAATGACCATGTGATCGCTACTAAGAAGCTTTTCGGGGTATTTAGACATAATTAGTGAAACAGATTTTAGTTCGAAGAAAATTTTCAAAGTTGCATTACAACTTTTAAGCAGTTAGTTGCCTGCCAATGTAAGATTAACGTAAAACAATGAACAGTGGCTTACTTGTCCATAGTTCTTCATTAATTATTCAAGATTAAGTGTAAGGTACAAATCGGTTTAATTGGGTCAGAATATTGTGTAATATAACTGGCACGAACTATGTTGAAATCTTAAATTTTGAACGGAATCATCTGATATTCGCCCAGAAACAAGATGTAATAATTTTTATATTCCAGATTTGTATGCTTTCTTGTGAAATCCATAGCTAGTTTATCCGCGCATTTGTTACGTTGCGTCCTTGTGAAATCCATAGCTAGTTTGTCCTGTACATTTGTAGCTTATGGTAGGAAAATGAGGCTGCTACTCTGCAAAAAAATGAACGTGTCTGACAAAACTGCACTTGCGTGGTTCTTGGTCACTGCAAGACTAACTTCATACAATGGTATTCCAATCTACTTTCTGTACATGTCTTTTCTCATCAAAGTTTCTTTCTCGAGATTTTCTTGAATTGACCCTAATGGGTAAAACTCTTTGTCATCAACCCCATCCCATTGGATGTAAATGTACATAGCTTGTTGAAGCTACTATACAAATAAACATGAAAACATCTTCGCTGATTTTGACGCGCAAGCTTTTGCATGGAGTAATGTATGACCTTGGTCATTTTCTATCGAAGCTCTCGGGTGCTTTGCAAGCATTGTGTGTGAGAGTGAAAGAGGCTCAGCTCTTCCCTTGCAGGACCCTCTGTTTTTTTCATGCAGGGAGAGTTTTACGGAAAGAGAGGAAAGAGACATGACTTTGTGTTGCTTCCTTTGTATATGTGGTATTTTTACGAGCGTGCGCCATTGGTATTCTTTAATAGCCCAGTCAGTGGTCAGTCTCAGTTCGCGCTCTACCTTTTCTATCGGACTTTTATATTTTCATGCTATGACTACAGAGTACCTTATCTGCACTCCAAATCTCGTGCGCAGTGAAACCAATCAGGAGCTTGTTCTTGGCGTCACCAACATTAGATTATGAATGATGATACACGAAAATTTACTTGGAATAAAGCTTCCACATGACTCGGCTGATGCGCTCATTTCTGTAAGCATTGCAGAAATGCATTGAAAATGGTCAAGAGGTCTAGTAAAACAAAGGTCAGTCCGAAAAAATTCATCTTAAGCTAAATATTTTAGCCATATGAAAAAACAACTTCTTATTAATGCTAGCTTTCGGTATTAGCTATACCCTCTTCAGGCAACAGCTTAAGATGAATTTTTTCGGACTGACCTTTGTTTTATTTGTTCTGCAGCTATCAGCTGGTAATGGTTTTTGCAAAAATCTCCGAAATGCTGATGAGGTCTAGTAAGTTGCCACTATGCTCTTTTCTCGTCTAACCTGCACTGAGGAATGAATTGCAGATCGCAGAGAGAAGAGGTTAGGGCTAGGCTAAGTCTTCTAACAACCCTAAATTTCCCAGAGTCCCACTGCCCACTGGCATTCCAACTTAAATGAATCGTACAGAAAAGAAATGTTTGATCTGATCTGACTTTAAGTAACTCGCCCTCGCCTGAAGAAGAGACAAATGTGTTATGTTGCGTATAACTGTTCAAGGTATCTCCGTTATACCATGCACTGTAATGTGATCTGAATAACTGCTGGAGAAACGTGTATCAAGTGGTCTTGTAGTCATGCCTGTTTCTAGGCAATCATACGTGTCATGGCAGCCATTGTACTCAACATATGCGTTTAAGTCTCCAATAAGCAACAACCATCCTTCTTTAATAGTGCTGCTATTCTGTAAATATCTTTGGTTAATTGTGGGAAGGCCTCTTTGTTTTTCCTAGGGGAATATGAGATGTCATGTGTGTAATATTTAAACTAGAGAGGGGTTTGTGGAGTCGGAAAAGCTGCTTTCCGAGTTTTTTTTCATACAATGTTTTTTAGTCGACACCCTGTATATGCCAGGATCAGGGGTACTTTATTTAAGTGTATCGCACCAAACTAAAGCCACATTTGTCTCTTCTTCAGGCGAGGGCGAGTTACTTAAAGTCAGGGAAATTTGTACTGGTCAGGTCAGATCAAACATTTCTTTTCTGTGAGCCAGGGAGATGAATGATTAAAAAAAAAACTAAGATTCATCAATGGATCATCAGAAATTATTGCTACAAAAATCCATTCGGGCCCCGGTAAAAAGTGCTGGTAATGGACGGTTGGAAGGACAGAAGGACATGTAGATCTCATTTTATTGAACTCTTCCACTACAGGCAGAGTCAAAACCAAAAGCAATAGAGCCCTCTAACTGCTGTTGCAATACGTAATGTTGACCAGAATTAATTGTCAGCCTGTGTCAGCATTTTGTCTGTTTTTAAGGTTTTTCGGAAGCATTTCAAGAAACTGTGCATTTTGTGTTTGCAATTTTTGGTATGAAACTGGAAAATAGCATGAGTTATTACTATTTGCACCATGTGTCATATCTGGGAAAATTATCAATCAACTTACAGTAGGTGGGTGTGGCCATTTATATCCAAGAACAGCCCTTTTGATGTTCTTTTCAAATAATTCAAAAACCGCTCATTATGTTTTTTATGGTTTTTTGTGCAAAAATTGAATAGCACATTTAGTTCTGTTACAAACCATGTGCCTTATCTAAAAAGCTCTCGTTCAAACTAGGCAAGGCTATTTTTTCTGTCTGGAAAAATTTTGAAATATGTTTTTGATTTGTTTGTTTGCTTGTTTGTTTGGTTTTCCATTTTGAAATATTCATTATGGAGGTGGACGGCAATGGAGGGATTAGTGTGGTCCATGTATCATATCTGGGAAAGCTCATTATTCGGATTGGGCGAGGCCATGTTATGTCCGTAGATGGTATATCTGTGTTCTAGGAATATTTGAGCATATTCATTGTTTTTTGTCATGTTTTTTTTTGGAAACGTTATGGCAGTACTATTCTACTGTGGATCTTAAGAAGGTCTTGTTGGGCTCTGGCATGGTCATTTTGCACCAAAAGTGGTCTTTTTATCGTGTTTTGGTATAGATGTGTAGACATGGCTGTTGTGTTTGTGGCTATTGTGTTTTTTAAGCCGTCTATGACAGTTGATTGTTCTTCTGCTTAATGTGACACCCTGATCCATGATTGCATCAGGAGTCCACTATTTTGGGGAAGGCATGCCTTACTGGTCATGTGCACTTTATTGCTTGAGAGAGTCGTTGGACTCCCACTTAAGTAAACGAGTCCTGTAAAAGAGCAATGTCGGTCCATCTGTCGGTTTTTGCCGGATAACAACTTAGTAGATTTTTCTGATATCTGGCATGAAGGCCAAGATCAATTATTGAAACAGAATTTTTAGAAAAATTTTTTGTTCGTATTGCATTGCGGCATTACACCTAAGATAGCCATTTTTGGAGGCTTTTTCAAAATGTTTTGAAATCCATTATGAAAATGTTTTTAGGGGGTTTCAAGGTAGTAAAAATCACCTCAGTAATTTTTTGTGACGTTTGATGTGAATTTTAACAGAAACACCATGAAAGTTATGAACCACGTGTCATACCTCGGGAAAATGACTATTTTTAGGCTTTTGCCTGGAAGGCTTCATTAATTTCTTGCTATTTTTGGACTCCCGCTTTAGCAGAAGAGTCCTGTAAAATGAGGTCTGTCCGTCCGTCCTTGCGTCCTTCCATCTGTCACGAATGCATTTTCCCGGATAACAGCTCAATGAATTTTTCTGCAATTTGGTGTGAAGGTGACAATCCGTAATTGACAAATAGTGATGGAGCCGGAATTTTGAAAAAAAATTTTGTTCAGCTTGCAGGTGGCAATTTATGCCCGAAAATGGCCATTTTTAGGGTTTTTTAAGAATATTTCAAAATCTATTCTTTATTTTTTTGTGGTTTTTGGTGTGAAACTACTGGGCAATAGTAGTTATGCTATTGACCACATGTCATATCTGTGAAAACTCTCGTTCGGCTTGCAGGTGGTAATTTATACACGTCCAAAAAAGGTGTTTTTTATGTTTTTTCCGAATAAGTCAAAAACTGTTCATCCGATTCTTGTCATTTTTGGTGTGCATATTAGGGGCAGCTCTACACATGTTTTAAACCATATGCCATGTTTCCTGAAAATCTCGTTTGGCTTGCAGGTGGCAATTTACGTTCAAAAAAGGGTGAATCTGTTTAGTGCTATTTTTGGTGTGAATATTTTCGGCTACTGTATGCATGTAATGAACCACGTGCCAGGTCTTGGAACAATCTTGCTTGGCTTACAGGTGGCAATTTACACCCAAAAATCGTGTGTTTCGTGGTTTTTTCCAAATATGTCCAAAACTGTTCATCTGATTCTTGTCATGTTTGTTTTGAATGCTAGAGGCAACTCTAGGCATGTTTTTAACCATATGCCATGTCTCCTGACAATCTCGTATGGCTTGCTGGTGGCAGTTGATGTCCAAAAATGGCGATTTTCAGGTTTTTTTCCACCCAGCTCATGAACGGGTAACATATTTCTTGTTATTTTTTATGTAAATATTTGGAGCAACTCTATGCATGTTATGAACCTTGCGCCATGTCTCTGGGCTATCTCGTTTAGCTTGCAGATGGCAATTTACACCGAAAAATTGAGAGTTTCATGTTATTTTCCAAATTTTTCAAAAACTGTTCATCTGATTCTTTTCATTTTTGATGTGATTCATAGGAGCCTCTCTGCGTACGTAATGAACCATGTGTCACGTGTGAGGAAAACCTCGTTAGGCTTGCGGGGTAATTTACATCAGAAAATGGCTGTTTATGTTTTTTCCGAATGTGTCATTGATGGTTTATCTTTTCATTTGTGGCGTGAATCATAGGGGAAACAAGGCATATATTATTATGACCCATGCTTTGTACCTTGGGAAGATGTTGTTCTTCAGCATCCTGGTGGCAATTTATGTCAATAATTGCTGTTTTGGGTGTTTTTCACAATGTTTCAAGAACTCCTCATTACGCTTTTGTGATCTGTGGTGCAAAACCTATGTTTACGTGTTTTCTCTTCTTTGATCTGACGTGGAGATTCTCTCCTCTATTAAGTTTTGGTGTGAATTATGAGGGCGACACGAAGTATATTACTCTTGTCATGATATTTGCAGTGTTTCTACAGGGCTAGGAAAGGGCAATATAAACATTTAAAAGTCAGGGAATTTTAGGGTCAAGTCATATTGGTTAATGATAAGTCAGGGAAATTTTCGCAGTTAGTGCTACTCAGATTCTACCAGCCACTATAATTTGAAATGCATTTGCTGTTCTGTTCTTGAAGTTGCCCTCTATTTAAGTGTATGTCATTGTCGAAGTACCAGAGAAGTGTAATACCGAAATAGTGCTACGTGTATGTCATTGTTGAAGTACCAGAGAAGTGTAATACCGAAATAGTGCTACGTGTATGTCATTGTTGTAGTACCAGAGAAGTGTAATACCGAAATAGTGCTACGTGTATGT
>JAOBRC010254465.1:0-14156 GCA_027575255.1 Scolionema suvaense
GGAGTACATTCTCCTATTTCTAACCCACAACTTCAGGTTATGTTGGTCACGATGCATGTCGTGTTATTCGTTCATCACAATTTTCCGACGCCAAAATGTTTTTTACTTGTGCTGAAATTAGAAGGCAACATTTCCAGCCTTAATACATCACTTTTTGCCAAAAATTCCTATTGCCAAGCGATCTTCACCGAATTAGAATTTTTTGTATCGGTTCCTGTGGAAAACTGTGCCTGTCTTCCAATTTCAAATACGTGTTATTTACGTCCAGAACACCTGTGGGACCAAAATGTGGAACTTCTCTCTCTTTAACAGGCCTTTCCAAATTGAAAATTTGCGTGCACGATTTTTTCGTGCGTGCCAAATTGTGTGGCGCGCACGATCGTGCACGCCAGGTTTTTTCATGCAAAGAAAGGTGCATAGAGTTTGCTCGTTGGCATCACCTTCGATACAAATGGTACATAAACGGATTTTAGAAGTTCCGATATCAGTGAACTACAAATCTTTCAATTTCCCTGCAGGTTTAAACTCTTCTCCTGTTCATTGTTTACAGTAGGTTGACATGGTAGTCGATGCATTGCACCGAGAGCCTTTCGTAATCAACAGCGATGTCCGCCCTGTTGGGTAGACTTGTGTATGCATGGTTCTTACTGAAACGCAACCAACAAAAAAACACTACCCGTTCCCATATGTCTAAACTACCCTCTTTGATTATGTCCATCAGAAACCGGGATAGACCGGAGAAAACCGTGAATGTTCTTCGTTTCCATAATGGGGCAGTTGCTGTGATGGAAAACGGCGCCGCCTGTTCGGTCGGCAGAAGAAGCTGGCCTTGGAAGTAGAAATGCTGATTGACCATGGAATTTGGCGTGCACGAACAAAAACGTTTTGCGTGCACGTTGCGGGCACGCTCACGAGCGTGCACGCAATTTGGAAAGCCCTCCTTTAAGGCATCTTATGTTAAACTTTACATTTGTTCAATATTGCAATCTGTTGGCAGCTTAGGGTGTCCTTTAGACATTGAAATAATCTCCCTTGATAATGTCAGCCTCCATTTTAAAGAAATTTGCTCCTTTGGTTATCCAACAATTCCTTACTTAATGGAAATCTGTTTGTTTACCATATACCACCAGGGTTTATTTTCAAGTATTTGCTCGCATAAGTAATGTAACTAAGCCTGGGTTTTGGTGTGGTGGCTGATTTTCGATGTGGTGAAACACCTAATTCTAGCAAGTAAGCTGGTCAGATGGAATATCACAGACTGACTGTGGAAGCATCTCTTCAATATTGAGTTTGTTGCTCATTCAATCTGCAGATGAAATTCCCGCCAGTCCCCGAATTGCTTGTCAGACAATCGACAAGTGATTTTAACTCATTGTTCTGAACAAAAGATCTCTTTGGGAATTGAACGCTTCTGAAGTTTGGTATTACATGTTGCAGTATATCATAAACATGTTCTATGCATTGAATCCAGCAAAGTGATGCTGTAAATGTTGCAAAAACCTCTCAGCAGTTTTGGCGCATAATGTTACTCTAAATATATTTTTGTTGCCATATGCTGAGACAGGTACCCAAAGTTGATTCAAGCACGTCAGAATCAATTGAAGTCTATTGAGAAAGTTCAGCTGAAAGGAATTTAGGTACGTACTAATTTATTTTTACTTATTTATCCAGACGAGGTACGAAAGAACAGTAACATCGGAATGATTGTTGGTGCCATTATCGGAGTCATCATTCTGGTTGTCATCATTCTGGTTGTCATCATATTCTTGTGTGTTCGCATCTGCAAGAAGCGACAGGCTAATCAGGGATATGTCCTACAACGACCATATGGAGCCACGCCTGCTGCAAGCACTGTTCATCCACCACCAGGAGCTACTACTGTCCATCCTCCTCCTGGAAGTTATCCACCACAACCTGGTTATTATCAACAAACACCTGCTGCTTATCCTCCACCTCAAGCGCAGCCGCAACCATATCAAGGTATATGTATGGCTAGTTTTTCTGATTGCTAAGTGCAATCGTGGTAGCCTTAGGCTCTCTCAGAATTGAGTGAGACCAGTGGGCTATTGAATATGCACTCTATAATTGTGCAATCCCTTTAGTTAGACAGTTAAAATGTGTTAGCTCAACACTTGGGTGTAGCTACATACGTTTAAACCCTCCTGGGCTTGATCCTGTTTGCTAACATAAATGAGCAGCCAAAGCTAAGCCGTCGAAAACAAAATGAATAAGGTAATGTTTTATTGATTTATCTGCAGGCAATGTTTTTCTTTTCCAATCACTGCGTTATGCCTGAATGAATATAGGAAATTCTGCTGCTGCAGTTAATCCTGGTCATTAGAACAAGCTTCTAGCACAACGTGCGTGAAGTTTTTTTTCCCTCATGTGATTGATGTATCGTGATTAAGCAGTCTTTATATTTGGTTTGTCTGATGTCACTGAAATATTTGACATTCCAAGGGCAAACCACCAGTGGCTAGTTGAGGCTGCACGGTAAAAACAATAGAAATACACACCCTAGTCAATTCTGAAACAACAGAGGAGGGCATAAACGTGCAAAAGCGTGTTCTCTGCAAATAGGTTGGCCGTGCAGAAGCGTGCAACATCAGCGCAAGGTGTTACTTTATAAGCCTTGCGGCTCCGTGTCATTCTGTGCTTCTAAATCAAATAGCATCATCACAAAGTTTTATTGCTGAGGTGTTTTGCAGCATGCTTTGCTGCCAAGATAACCGCAGGAAATTTATCTGTGAAGGTCAAATGCTTGTATGAAAACTATTTTTTACTCTAAGACTTACGATGATCATGTGCCATTGAGCTTTATTCCGGAAATCATTTTTTTCTCTTTCGTTTGGTCTTTATCAAATCAGCGGGTCGATGTTTTCACTTAAAATCGGCAGTTCCGACCGATATGCTACTTGCATTAGGTACAATCCTGTGGACTTCCAATCTCAAATGCAGCTCTTTCCTATATGGATTTATTTTTTCGTTCACAAATTTCGCTGCATGTTTCACTATCGGAAACAATCTTTCTAAGGGTTTTCACTCAGGCTGGTACAGGTGGATTTTTCATTCCCATGTTTGACTTAAATTGCGTATACATTTCAAGTGCAAAGTTCGTACTCTTCTCATAGTGGCCCCATTCATGATATTGGCCGTTTCCTGTAGATTTGTCACATCAAAACGTTTCCCACAGATTTGTCACATCAAAATGTTTCTTAAAGATTTGTCAGATCAAAATGTTTCCCATAGATTTGTCACATCAAAACTAGATGAAGACAGCTCCAATAAACCATCTTGAGTTTATCAAAAAAAACTCACGGTTTACTTCTAACTGCATATTTCGACACTAATTATTACGCCATTTTCAAGCTAACTACAAGGGCAAACCTGCCACACAGTTATATACAGAGGTTACCTAATCACGCAATTGCTAGTTACGCCAAAAGACGTTAAGCGAATAGTTCAAGTTCTTTAGAAGCCTCATTTATTGAAGGCTTAAGGATTCTGTTAACCCTCGGAAAACACTTCTGCCATTTGAACTCAGCTGCACATTACAGCTAACCTGTGAATTTTCCAAAATTTGCTTCTTTTGTATGTTTTTTCAAGACTAGGTGGCAAGCTTTTGAAAGAGCCAAAAGTACGACGCGACCTGCATACCTAATGCTACGAAGCAGTATACAAAACTAGGAAAAACTGATATTTTTGACTTTCTACGAGCTCCAAAAGTTCCCCCCAGTTATATTTTCCTGGGCAAATGGTACATGGTTCGAAAGGTCATAAGAGGGCCTACAAAACAGTGTCGGCGTTTTCTCTATAATTGCCTACATCAAGAGTTATAAGTGATTTAAGTCGAAATTTTCAAAACTCTCTAATTGTTATGAATTTCAGGAATGTTGGCCCTTAGCTCACGAAAGAAAGAAAATCTGGAAAGTTGCTGTGAGAAAATATTAAACATGGGGGGAATGTTTTCTTTGTTTATCGGGAGCAGGTGACTATATTAGTCTGAAATCATAGGAGATGAACCTGGTGTATAATGTTTATCCATATAGCCTTGTCTGAAGTAAAAAACAGGCTCAAGAAAACCATGCTCTCTATGGTTTAACAATATCCTTAAGCAATTTGACGTGGTAAGCTTCCAGACAGCACACTTAGTTTATTGGACTTATTGTTTCTAGCAATAACTTGTTATTGTTCATGATGGAACTAAGCATAAGCGCAGGTGGGTGAACATCATATATAGGAATTTGTGCCGAAATATTGCAGTAGAAGTAAACCTTGATTGTCAGTAGGTGAAGGATTCTGGACTAACCTCCGATAAATTGTCACATCACTTCGATGAGATTGCGACCAGCACCTGCCTGATACACGTGCTTGAAAAAAAATGTTCTGTCTCTTGATACATAGCTTAGGTGGAGCTATATCTGCAGTCTATACTGACAGCTGAATAGCTGGGACACTTCCTGTGGCAGGGGAGAATTTGATGTCACTATGTAGTTCAGTGACACCAACTTCCTCACTTGTGCTGTTTGCAGGTAATTAACTGCATTTCTGAGTTATTCATAAATATTTACATTTCAAAACACTGTATGACCACTTCCCTTGCGCATTTTGCCCGGCGAACCAAAATTGCATGCCTTTTTGCTTCAATTGAACGCCCGGGGCGTTTATTAAATTTTTGGATTTTATTGGGAAGCGTGTATTCGAGGGGGGGAGGGCGTTTAAAAGAGGGGTCAATTACATTTCTATGAAATTCTTCTTTTCTTCTTACATATAAACTTTATATATCAATGAAATATACACTAGATTACATGTCAATATCATCGTAAACATCATCTTGTTATGTTTCCATATACTTACAAGAAATAAAAGCCCCCCAAATGAAGTAATAATGTCGTGGTGGTAGTAGTTTTACATATGTTAGTTAGTGTATCTCTAATAAACGCCCGCTCTAGAGGGGGCGTCAACTCGAGGGGGCGTTTAATAGAGGGGGGCGTTAATTGAAAAATCTCCTGAAAAAGGGGGGCGTTTAATCGAAGCATTACGGTATAAAAGTTTCTCTGCTACATCCTTGGTGGCATAGAGAAATGGGGTGGTCAAGCTGCAAAAGCTGATAACTGGATTAGCAATTCACAAATAATTTGTTGGGGGGATGAGGATAAAAAGTCAAACAATATTCAAACAGTCTGAAAAAAAAAATCTTTGAGACAAACTGATGATAAAGGGTTTTTCTATCGTACCTTTTTCACACACAGCCCTTTCGAGTATTCTGGAGGGGGAAAAGTTCGGGGCACGGTACAGCGCTGCTGCCTTATGGGTCTACTGGCAAAGGAAAACTGAACAAAAAAATTTTGACGCCCTTCATTAAAAAATCTTGCTGGCATAAACTTCTCCTGAATGGAGTATATAAAATTCCTCCACGAAAACAGAGTAAATAGAGTAGTGTGAACGCAAAGGTACTTACATTACTCAACAAACTTTGTCACAAATCGTGAAATAAACACCTCCTTCTTTTATGTACACGCCTACACCCCTAAAAATGAAAATTATCTGTAAAACGCCCCCCACTATTAAAAGTCCCTTCTCTTCAGGACCCTCCCCATACGCGCGTTTTTATAAGAACTTACCTTTTGGGAGTAAGGCTTCAATGTTCGTAAGTTAGGTTAGAATTAAGCCTAAAAATGTTCTTGCTGTGTTTTAAGATAAATTTTATGTAGATTGTTTATTGCCGCCAAATATCACAGTTTATTCAGAGAAAATTTCGCAAAGTCAAAAACTTTTTTTTGATCTACTTTTCGCTAATCAGTATATTACCAAAATTCGCGAGATAAACTTTCGCACAAAAAAAAAGCGTTGCATGTAGTAAATTTTTATTGCTACGAATATCCAAAGAAAGTAAATGTTGGACCAGATAAGCTTTTGCGAATTGTTGTTTGCAAAAAAATTTGCGAGTTAAGCTTTCGTCTGGGTACGTTTTCTAAACATTTTCGCGAGATAAACTTTCGCGAATCAGGCGCGAAATTTGCGAAAGTTTGCGAAAGTTTCTCATGCAAAAGTTTCTCATGCAAAAGTTTCTCCGAACAAAGTAGTACGTGACTGCTAAACAGTTGGTCTCCTTTGGTGAAATCTACAAAGAATCCTACCTTCGTTTGGCTCTTCAAAGCCTTGATTCTTATAAACTTTGTTCTTATAGAAGAAAAGAATCGATCTCTGTTGAAGCAGCATGCAAGGAACAAACCAGTACTTTGAATCCTAAAGAACCTCATGAAAATTGTGTGGACAAATTAGTCAGGTATCAGCCTGCACAAAAAAGTTTTTTATTTATAAGAACATTCATTTTGAGAGCAAGCTTTGGTATTTTGCTTTAATAATCGTAACTTTTAATTACGATATTGTTATTTTTAGCCTTATTTTCTGCCTTATACTTATGGAAAAATATTTGTATTTTTTTTTGCACACTTTTTTTTTGGGTACTCGTTAATGAAACATTTAAAAATAAGTTTCTCTTCCATTCAACGCCCCCTTTCATAAACACACCTCCAAAGAATTAAAAAGTCAAATAAACGCTCCACGCTCTTTGTTAGAGGATGTGCGGTATATATATTTTCTTCAGTTAACCTTATCAACCCTTCAGCTTACCCGATGAACTAAACAACAGCAGAAAAAACGCACTTGAATTCACTCGCAAATGTTCCAGTTTACCGGTGTGATATAATCTCCCACAGTCCATTTAAATATCATGTACAAAACATGTTATTTTGTGATCTGGTACAGTCCATGCCTTTTCCCATTAGCTTTCAAAGTGAGGGCACAAAGGCTGGTACTGTACATCAAAGCTGGCAAATCACATCAACATTTGGCAGGTTTGTCCTCGTGGAGAGTTTTATTTTCCACGAGAAAGTATTATTTTACTGGGGAAAGTACTATCATTTATGGAAGGTATTTATTGATGTGTTTGGCACGCGATAATTTGGTTATACTGTGGAGGGAGTTATGTTGATCATTCCCGAGAATTTTATCGTTGATGAAAGCGTTCGTTGAATGTGATCATTTCATGCAGATTTTTCCCCACTGAATTTTGCCAATTTCTGATGTCTAGCTACCTTGTTGGTTTTGTGACTTAGGTAAGTTCGTTCAAAGTTCACTGGTAAAAATGTCTATTTCCTGGTAAATTCACTACCTGAACCTCTACTTCAGATTATTTTCATATTCACTGGTTGGTGTTTTCATAGCAGGCTTTCTGACTTGGGAAGGATAATAACCGAGTTAATTTTTGGAGAAAAAATTCACACAAAAAAGTTCGTTTCGACCAAACCTGTCCTGTTTTTTTTTTAAATAAATACCTCAAGGGAAGAAATTTTCGCGGATTTCATGGTTTTTAATTAATTTTGATGTAAAAGAACATAATTGATTCTTTACCCTTACACTTTATCATTACTCTTGTTGGCTATTTTCACATGAAAATGACTTTCCAAAAACCTATGAAGTGTGATATGTTAAAATTTATTCCTGCCAATTGCTTTGTTTAGCATGAACATGAACCACGAAAATTAATTTCCATGATGTATCCGAAGAATGTAACCGCGAGCATACTGATGGCACAACAAAACCTCGTCTGAATGGAGATAAACTTTTCTGAAGTTGGTAAAACTACGTTAGGTTAGAAAGTCCTTCTGTGACACAGACCATATTTTTTGACCCTGTAATAAGTTCTTGAAGAGTTCTCGAGATTACCTATTTCAGACCCCACTAGTACGAAGAGCCCAAATTTTTGGTTAAAAGAAGAAAATCTCATTCTTCTCAAATCAAGATCCGTTTATTACTTGTTGTTTTCAGTGAGAATTGATTTCGATTGTCTCTAACTTTCCTCTTTATATCTGTAGTTCTTGTGTCAGATGTTTGCTGCAAGTATTTCTCTACAGGTCTGAAGGATCAAGTGGGCTATGAAATCCATGTGTAAGGTTTCTGAGCACGTTGACATATTTTTCGTCTTATATAGTGTAGACGCTCTTAATCTCCCATGATTATAATCGTAATTAGCAAAGTTGTCAAAAAATTAGAGCTTCTTTTTAAAAAAGTATGCTTCCTCGTTGCCACCTGTAGATAAAGTACTACTCAATTTAATATAATAGTGTCGGTGGTGTACAGCATTGTTGCATCTACACAAACAAAAGATGTTTAGAACAACAACACTAATAAGTCAAGATAATCACATTTTCCAATATAGGTAAGACGTCATGACTTTAAGATACCATGCTTTCATCTAACTTCAGTGGGTCACACGATTTGACGAATTTGTGAAAAAGGCTTGAAAATTCCCGATAATTGGGAATTTGAAAAAATCCACATTAACTCATGGAAGTTGGCTAATCGAAAAACAGCCCACCTGAGATAGGGTTAGGAACAAATTAAGAATGATGCAAACTGATAATCAGAAAAAAACTTAGAACAGAGATTCTCAGCTCAGATTTTGTGGTTCTTGTATAAAAGAGTGTACTGGTGCAAATGCACACTAGTATACTCTTTTTTTTTATAAGCGTACTCTAAGTTCCATAGTAAAACGGTGGGTGCCCCCTGCACCTGATTTTGCCCCCCTCCCGTTTATTAATTTTGACAATTTCCGAGTTGGATCAAATCTCTTTGGTTCACTTCCTTGAATATAACAATGCAGTGATTTCTCAGTTCTACAAAGAACATGTAGCTTGTATCATTTTACAGGCTACTAACTTTGACTAGTTTGTTGGACCTGGACCATTCTCCTTCTGGAACACTGCTGGGCTTGAACGCATCCGCTGACCAAAATGGGCAGAGCTAAAAAATAGCCGTTGAAAACAGCAACAAGTTAAAGAAATTTCGATTAAATTGCCAACACAGATATTTCTTCACCACTCACTATATATCTTATTTTGTATGTATTCATAGATTATTCTGCTGCCCCGCTATCATCTCTGATCGCAAGAACGAGCTTCAACCACAACACGCGCAAAAGTTGTAAGCAGAGAGTGGTGACACCAGTGTTTTGATTCTTGGGCGCAATATCGAAACAAACCTCTGATCAGCCAATCAGCTTGCGCCTTTCACAACGGATTATTGCAGCTGTTCTGGTGTTCCAGTTATGCCCAAGGGGAGTCGGGTGTTCAGGCCCAGCAGTCTTTAAATTCAGAATTTAGTTGGTTACCTGCCCCCACCCCGGATTATTCTGACCCCCCATTTATTAGTTTCAGAAATTCGTCAGACCCCCTATTCAAAATTCAAACTTCATTAAGTATTACTGTAGCATCATAGCTCTTTATAGCTGAGACTACAGCAGCCAAATATTTCAAATGGGGTGTGTGGAAGGGGAAGGGTACATTCATTGTGCTTTGCTCCTTTCAAATGCTCCACTTTTGTGTGTAATGTTGTACTGTTACTATGTTTATTTGTAGGTTTTGCATGTAATATTGTACTGTTACTATGTTTATTTCCAGGTTACCTCACCCCTAGTGGTCCTCCACCAGCCTATCCTGGAGCCAGGCCTTAGCACCACAACCTGGATATCCGCCACAAGGCGCTGCCCCTTCATATCCTCCTCCAGAAACTGCAGGATTACAGAAGGCGAGTGCCCCATCAATGTGAGACAGGCTCAGTGAGTATGACCGTGTTATTTCTGGCCGGGATGGCTATATGAGCTTTTGTATTCGACAAGCAATTGCACAGTTAGCATGTTTTGTCAGGAAAGATTTTGAATCATTGATTAATGTGATGAGTTGTAAACCGATTTTAATGTTGAATGCTCTTAGTTTACTTGTCAACTGAGTGAATGATTCCCTGAACACCTTATTCACTAGTGTAGGGGCAATTGCTCTTACATTGGTAGGTTTGTAGTTAGCTGCCGTAATCTTCGAACTTTATACACATGTGTAATTTTAGGGGTGGGTGTTATGAAGTAGTAGATTTGTGAAAATTGATACTTCTAAAACTTGAAAACATGTGTAATTTTAGGGGTGGGTGTTATGAAGTAGTAGATTTGTGAAAATTGATACTTCTAAAACTTGAAAACTAGTATAGTGAAAACTATTTAATTTACAGTACTGTAGTATGTACCATAACACGTCTTCATGGAGATGGTTATACAAACATTAAAACACAGTGTTGCTCCTTGAAATTTTGTTTTACTCACTGCAAATTAGATGTTGATAAATTGGTAATTTCCAGAAGTTTTATTGCTTGAAATATTATGAAAAGGAGCTATCATGTTGAGAAGAAAGTGCATGCCACAATGTCAAAAAGTGAGCCAGTTCTGACATAACATCCAGCCATAAAAAGTTAGAGAAAAAATGTCAATTCATTTTAGATCGTGTTTGAAATGAAGCTTTATGTAATAGGTGTGAACAGACATGTACAGTTTTGCGTGTTAGAATTTGTTATTTATTGACAGCGCTTTGTGTTGATGTCTTTTTAGTGGAGGAGCTCTTTCTTGTGACTTTGTTTTATGTACTAGTTTTGTATTTCAATATTGACTTTTGCCGGGTTTTTTGAGCGTGATCAATTAACGATAGGTTGTTTTTTGTGTGGTACAGAATTGCCGATCATATTATATGCTGACATTTGGGAGATTGAAAGCTTGTTTCTTCAAACCTGCTCAATTCACTTACTGTCTATGTTTTCGAATTGACATCTGAGTTTCAACAATTATTACGCTGTGATAAACATAAGGCGTATCTATTGCAAGGACATCTAAGCAATGTAATCCCGTTCAGAAGAAAATTTGTGTAAGGGAATAGGAATATTTCTTCTCCTTAGTAATTCTTCCCGGAAAATAACATTTTGCTTTTCTCTATGCATAAGTGCTTGGCAGTAGCAGGTACAAGCCAGAATTGCATCTTGGAAGTGCGATGTTGCATTGAAAGTCATCGCTTGTGAAGGTAGATATGATGATGATAGTGACCTGTTAAAGCAACGCTGATAACACAACAAAGGAACACGTTATTTACCCTTGTGCATTATGGGACAGGCTCTATACCACTTCCATTTGTCCCTATTTTTCATAGAGCTGTTTAATGAGTATGAAACTGGTCTTTAAATTGCAAGGAATTTATGATAGAGTGAGCCATTTCTTTCTAGATCACTTTCGGACTATTATCAATTGATATGCTTGTAAATTCTCCCAGGTTCACTTTAAGTAGAGTAGATTGCTTGGGAATTGTGTTTGCGATGCGTTTTTGCTGCCTAAAAATCTTACTTTCTTGTTTATTCATTGTGTTTGTTTGTTTTCTTTCTTTTTTCTGAAGGAAAAGGGGTTTAAGCTCATGCAAAGGTCACATGGTATTTAAAGTTGGAAACAGTGGCATAGTGAATGTGGGCCTGGCTTGGCTTGGTTATCTGATGATTCTTGCTCTATTGTAAGATTCTTGCTCTTTTTGTTGGGGCACTTGTCTCACATTGCTAGTAGCTCTTCCCTTTTGTTTTCTGATTTGTTTCTATGCTGTTCCCGCCTGTAACTGCGATGTTCTTTAGCACTTGACGAAGAATTGCACTCTGTCGCTGCAGAAATATTTTGATTTGTATTGGTATGTTCTGTTGGTATCAGTAGGTTAGCTTTATGGGTAGGTTCTGTAAGAAGGAGCTGACGATTCTGTTTCACATTTGTTGGTAGATGTAGCGATTGTAATATTCGCTCTATTAGCGACACCAGACCTTATGAGAATCGGCATCGCGCAATGAACTCTGGGATCGGCAAGAAGAATGATGGTTTTTCACTAAGGAAGATTGTTTTAATGTCAAAACCACTGAATTAGTTACCTCTTAATAGCAAAATTGATAAACAATGTCATTACTTTTGTCACTGAAGCATTGATGTCCTGTGCCCCCTGACAATCCCACAAACCATTGCATGATCACGATTTGAATCTATACATCTTTTCTTCTTTTTGTTACCAACTGCTAATGTCATCCTTTTCTTTTTCTTCTGGAAAACAAACATGTGTAACCTCATTTAAGGCTATTAACTTGCGTCTCGCAGTGTTGCATCAGCATACCTTCATTATTCAGTCGTTCTGGAATGATACCCTTCTCAAATGCTGATAGCTCAGTGTCTGATTCTGGCCGTGTTTATGCCGGAACACACAAAAATGAACATAATTTAGGGTCTCGGAAAACTTTCAATATAGGCTTGTGATCAACTGCTACAATAAGTTTTTCGCAACCTAAGACGAAAAATCGTGTTTTGTGCTGGACCTCGATCACGGCTAGAGCTTCGCCTTCAATGGCTGCATAATTAGATTCATTTGGTTGTGTAAAGCGGCTGCCAACCAATGTGGTTTTCCAACCAGATGGGCAATGTTACATCCAAAATTGGTGGTTTTAGGGGTTTTTTCCAAGTATGTCATGAACGGTTCTGGTGCTTTTTGTGACTTTTGGTGTGATTCATAGGGGCCTCTCTATGTGCCTTATGAACCATGTACAGTGTCTGAGAAAGCCTCATTAGACTTGTGGGTGATAGTTTACGCCAGAAAATGGTTATTTTCAGTTTTTTTTCCAAACGTGGATCTTAGGGGCAGCAAAGCATATGTTATGACCCTTTCCTTGTATCCTGTGAATATGTTGTTCCTCAGAATGCGAGTGGCAATTTATGCCAATAGTGGGTGTTTTAGGATTTTTTCATGGTTTAAGAACACTTCATTACGTTTTTGTGATTTCTGGTGCAAATCCTTTGGCTTACGTGTTATTCTCTTCTTTCATCCGTCTTGGAGATTCTCAATTAAGTTTGCGGGAGTCTACTAATTATTTGACTTGTTTTATCTGTTTTTTCTTTCTATTGCTTCGATGTCTACAAATTTTGAATGCCACTTTATCGCACAATGCTAATTGTGATTTTGTGCAATGTTGAGGCCTGTTATACTGGTTCATTTGGGATATGTTATGTTCTGTTAGTTTTTTATTTGTTGTCTCCTCGTAGAACATCAAAGTGATTTTTCTTTGCTTTTCACATGTCTTTTGTCCACGAAGTGACGGAGCTACTACCCTGTAAGCAGAGGAGTGTAGGTTATTTCTTTCACTTCAGAGAGGCTTCTCTTTTCCTAATCTTCTCACCTTCAGTGATGTTTTCGTCTTACTTGTACTTTTTAATTACTCCCCACACTACATTTTCCTTTAGAAAATAAAGTAAGAGTCGTTCTGCATTTGTCTTCCTTCGCTTTGATTCATGTACGAGCTATTAAAAATTTTTTGTCTCCGGAAATTTCCTGCACTTCTGATCTTCTATAGTTATAGCTAGCTGTAGCTATTCGAGAGATGGCTACTAGGTTTTTGGTCAGGTGGCATTGCTGCCATATTTACACAGGGATCCATGATAAAAGGAAGGTTTGCCACAATTCTTGGGGCTAAAGGTTAAACATGGCTGGTGATCAGGTTTGCCTTTCAGAGATTTTTGAGTTATGATCAGATTACATGGTGTCTACCCCCCCCCCCCCCTAGTTTTAGGGGGGACCTAATCGATATGCCTGTCCATATTGAAAGAGGGGGCTGCACAATTTCTGAAAAATGGGGGGACCTACTGTGAAGGGGGGACCTAGGTTTCTTAGGGGGGAGCTACGGTTTTTAAGCTCTCAAGATTTATGCGTTTTGTCTTGATCATTCATACAAATAAAATACGTGTATGGTATAGCAAGCAATTTTCATCACTGCATAAATAAGAGGTAGGCGTTCAATAAGGTGCGAGACAGTAAGTAGCCCACATCCAAAAGTGTCTCCTTGTTGTGGATGCATGAAATGAAAAGATCAAAGGTTTAATATGTATAACACTCGTACGGTTCCATTAGATATCTTAGCTAGTAGATTATGATACTTGTTTTACATTTACTTCCTGCTGGTTTCTTCCTCATCTGATACTGCTGAAAAAATAAGAGGTGGCCTTCGTATGCCTGTCTATGAGTCTAATATGGTTTGATGCTTTTCTGATATTTGATTCTTGTTGCACACGTTCAAAGATGATATATCTATAACTGGGGCCAACTGCACTTCTCATGATACTTTAAAAGCTTGTACTGAAATCAAGGGCTTTGATGTGACCTAAAATATTTTTTATGTGGTTTCATTACTTCGTGTTAAACATCGGAATGGTTGAACGTGGTAAAGATATTTCTGATGTTTGAAACATTTAAGGATCCTAAACTGATAAA
>JAOBRC010254576.1:0-14154 GCA_027575255.1 Scolionema suvaense
TGTTCAAATTTTTGAAATTTTCAGACAATCATTGCCAAAATATCTTCGCCAAACCATTTTGGCGAAGATTTTTGGCAATGATTGTAGATGTGGAGCTGGTGAACAAGGTGTTCAGCTTTTTTCTCCAGAGCTTCCTAGCCGTTGTGCGAAGGTATTGTGGTATTGCTTCAACAGGTTTGGTTTGTCGGGAATAACGTTATTGGTTTTTGCTTCGACGTTGTGGACGCAGTTTCAGTTTCACCGGCACAAAACACAAAAACCCGCTTTTTGCCCCCCCCCCATTCTAACTTCTGTTTAGAGCAGCTATAGAGCTGAAACTTAGTAGATAGTTTCCTTTACCCTAAAAGAGTCCTAAAATGTAACGGGAATGGTTTCTCGACCCAGGCTCATTGAGATATGACGTCACCTGTCACTCCATGTAAAATAGCACAAGTTTTGCCTGACTAAACACGTATTTGACCAAATTTGCTGGGACTTGCTTTATTCAGATCGTTTTGACGTTTTACATGCTATTCTAATCTAAGCATAAGAACAGTATTCCACAAGAAAATCTTAGATTTTTTAGAGATTTCAATTTTTAGGAATTTTCGACCCTTTTCTGGAAATTTGCCCAAATCACGTGACTCCCTGACCCGAAATTTTTCAAAATTGGTCAGAATACGTATCGATAAATTTTATAGGAGTCAAATAAAGCTCAGTATGCAAAATGGCTCCAAAAACGTATTATTTTGGGATATCTGGGAAGGGAGTCAAAAAGACCCCCCCCCCCCGCGTCAGATAGGTTTAAGACACATTTTACGTTGAATGTTTCTAATTCTGGAACAAATTATCTATTAATTGCTGTAGATCTAATTACAGGCAGGGAAGAGAGTAGACGTGACAACTTTTTGTATCTTTAGAACACCAAATCCAAGTGAAATGAGCTTTTTAGTTCGTAGGAAATAGGAATTCGAGTATTTAAAGAATATTAACCGGATTCATTGCTAACTCCCAATCTGATACAGTTTAGATCATGCAATTGATCGGCAATTCCAATTCCATCGGTAAACCTAAAGGATACACAACAGAAAAGGAAATATTCATTTTATAAAATATCTATACAAAATCTTTTTTGTAGTATCAAAGTATATTGGATAGACGTTCTTATGGGTGCAATTCCACTAGGTTAGAAATAAGGATTATAGGTACGAGGAGCAATTTTGATTTTGATGATGTCATCAGAGTATGTTGCTAAGCAATACCATGTCCTTAATAAAGCTAAGAACTTTATATAAATTTGATTTCCATAATAGCACAAAGCTTCAACCTCATTTCAGTCCCTCCAACTCCCTTCCCCAATAGTGCCCAAAGTGTTTGCGACAACAAGTTTCAACTTTGTACCATTTCGTAATATGTAATACATAATTTTTCAGACCAGATTTTGCTACTGGTTGCGTTTTTTTTAGTTTGTGGAGATTTTTGGCATTTTTGATACGTTTAGATTTACAGACAAGCATTTATCAACACGATAATTTACCTTCTGTTTACAGTACTATCCCGCTTTAGCTGTGGCCATTGCTGGTAAGTCTTCAATTTAAATTCCTGAATCAAGCCAACCTACTCCGCTTAGGTCGTACCCTTGACAAATCCAACATACGCTAAGTCATGCAGTTCTTCCCCGTCTGTTCACCAAAAGTACACTCTTTTTTTAAGAAACCGGTTTATAAGAAACCTACATGTAGAATCTCAAAAGATTAAGAAACTTTTACAACTGCAATTTTTTGACTTTTTTATAATAAGAAACTTTTTCCATACATATTTAGACATTTCATCTGCCTTTGCAAAGTTGTGAGCGATCGTAGGTAACTATCTAAATGAAGCTATTACATTATACAGAAAAATTAATTGGAACGCTCTTTAGAACTGACCGTTTCCACTTTTCAAGTTGCATAAAAAAGTAAAGTAAAGGAATTATTGCAAAAAGCCATAAATTATCAAGCTATAATTCTTTGGATAGCCATTTTAGTAAAAATAATTAGAAACTGGATAAAAAACTTTTGGAACTAAAAGCAAGACCAACATACGGATTGGCCGTCCACAACAAAGAGAAATGATCCGAAGATACCGTGGGGTTGTGTGTGAATGAAATCAAGGAGGAACTGGCGTCGCCCTTGTTCATTTTTGGAGCGGAAATTTCTTTGCAAATTCAGAATTTGTTGAAATGTAAGGTGGCTGATACATCGATTCTTGCAGCATCCCTTCTTAACAAAGTCCTGGTAACGTTCCAACTTAGAAGAAGCATCCTCCAGTACAGCTTGCTTTTGATCATTAACCTAGCATAGGTATTATACAATATTTAACTCATAAAAACAAATGAAAAAGAAAAGAAGAATAAAAACAGAGTCTTTTATTCCTATAAAAAATTGTGACAACATTTTTTGTGGGGATGGTGGGAACACCGGGAATGGTGGAAAATGTTGGATTGGTCGGAATGATGGGAAGGTGGGAATGGCGGGAATGGTGCGAATGGTGGAAACAGTGGGAATGGTCGGAATGGTGGGAATAATTGGAATGGTGATTTTGCCCCAAAACCACAAAATCCGCGAAAATTTCTTCCCTTAAGATAGATCATATTCCTTCTTCAGAATTCTCTTTTTGCACCAAAATCTTTCTTGATAAATTTTTGGAAAAGCCACCAGCACTTACTTCCAACAGATTTGTCATTTAGACGTAATTTGTAACCCTTGTAGGGTGAAGGCAAAAACGTGATTATAGCCGACGAATGTGAGGCTTGTTGCTGTCTTGATGAAGACTTGGTTTTGAGTTACAAATGATCTGGGTAAAACCTTTTTGTTTCAAGAGAAGATCACTCTCTAAGCTAGATTTATACGTCCAGCCCAAAAGAATAGCAAATTATATTTGCTAGGCATTTTTCACAAATTATCAGACCACGTATTTTATTTGATCACGTAATAAAAAGATTTATTGACGTCACGGACTGCTAATTTATACAAACGTAATCCATAATACTGTAGCACTGATTAAGCATTTTTGGCTTTAGGTAGAAATTAATACGCGATGAGATAAAGCAGCACATGTGAAATTGGATATAGGCACTGTATTGTTTTTTCGTTGATCCGAGGATGACATAGTAATTGCGTTCTCTTGATAATGTTTATCGAAATTTCCTTCCTTTCAGTGTCATGTGAAATGAGAAGTTGGATGTATGATGAAACGCATTTTTCTAATTTAGAATACTTTCAAACATTATGTAATTCATTCGTCTGAAAAGGAGCATTGAATGCATGCTTGTACCATACATTTTTTTAACAAATACAACCCCGTATTTAATTTATTAATTTCTAACAATCGGCCCAAAAGTTGCCTCCTGCTAGTGATCCTATCCTAGCTACTTATTAGCAGCTAATTTTAAGGTCGAACTGGACTGACTGTTAGAAGACAACTTAATCTTATCTTACCCATCATTTTAGGATTACGTCTAGGTAGGGGTGGAACGTTTTGCCCGCCCCTCCTAACCTCTGTTTTACAGCAGCATTAATGCCAAAACTTCGTAGTGCACTGCTGGCTTGCTGAAATATGGCGTGACTCGTTAGACATGTAACAAAATGGCCCATAATTTGCCCCAATTGGGCCAAAAATAAAGCCTTTGCCCGTAAGACCCAAACACTTCAAATTGGTTTAAAATTTGTCTTGAGTTCATTTTACCCTTTTTAATTGAAATTTTATCTTTAAAAGAATATTCCAAGAGTAGTATGCAAAATTTCGTCAGAATCCTTACAGATAATTTCTATGAAGTTGAACTAAAGCTTGGGATAGGTTCAAGGAATACTTTATGCGTAATGGACGACTATCTTCAATCGTTTTCCGAAAATAGGTTTTCCCAAATAAGTAGACAATCAGCAACAATTTGAAAAATACGAGTCAAATTGTAGGATTTTATACCAATCTGTGGACATTTCCGATCCAAGTACACAGGAGAGGTTTTAGGAGCTTCATGAGATTTCCATGAATTTAAAGAACTTTATGAAATGCAGCAGATGGTAGTATTACACATAACACGATTTCTATCAAGCTTCAAAAGATTGGACAGTAACGAGAGTGAATATGATTCATGTTTTGTCGTTTCAATCATCTGCAATTGGCGGACAACAGAAATGTTCTTTTTTTCGCTGAACGACTGATCATAGAGGACTTTTGAGCTGTCTTGTAATTATTTTTTAGTCAATGTGTTTAGTAACTGCCGACATGTTCGAGGATGAGATAGGACAGAAAAATTCCTGATTCTGTAACTGCTATGTCGTGTATCAGTGGTGGCTGACACAACACGAATTTCATGCCTAAAGATTTGTTGAACTGTTCATGTTCCTTTGAGAAGTGCTCTACGTGCCACGACATTAAAGTTCAAACAGATTTGCTACGGATTCTTTCAAATTTCCATTTGCATTCGCCCCTAGCACGACCGTCTCGAGATCATGAAATTTGAAAGATCTGTTCACAACTACACGTACTTTTTTCTCATAACAAACACGTTTATAAGAAGCATCAGGCTCAGATGCCCTAGCAGTGAGAAATGCTCAGGGTCATCAAGCAAGTTAGGCAAGGTAGAAAGCATACGTTAAAGTCATATTGTTGTCTCCAATGACTCGCGTCAAATTTTTATATTGGATAGTATTTCATGCTGTTATAAACAAAATCAATAAATCCCTGCTGTAAGCCCATCATGCAAATCTATTGTGAAGAGTTGTAAAAGAGAGAAGACGATGGTTTTATGGACGGCTAGATAACCAAGAAACATTTGAGGAACAGTCCAGGTGCAAATCAATGAAAAATTAGAAAACAGTGAGCCTACCTGGGTTTTCATGTTGTTTTGTAAAAAAAAGACCTTGTACTACCTAAAAACCATATTCGTGAAAAGGGCCAGTCTGTTTTTCTTTAAGCATGGTGCAATTTGGTTTTTCACCTTTTTGGCTCGGCCTTTTTCTGACCCTTGTTTTGCTTGGGCGGGTCAATATGACCCCCTTCCAAAATTTAGCCAAGGCATCGTGCATGTTTAAACTTGACATTATAGCTATACTTTCTTCTTCAAGCTTTAGAAAGTAAAACCATGCCTGCTTGTTAATTAGCAAAAGGGTCTCAAACTGACCGCACTTTTCTTGTTTTCATCAAAAATTACAAAATTTCTGCAAATATAAGGTCTTCACGATAGTCTATTTAAAAGCATTATTACTGAAGAAGACGGACTTTTCGGCACTAAGCAGTTAAGTAAATAGGTTATGCTATATTTGTGACAAATTTCAACTCCCTCTAATGTGCCAGTCAAATTTTGTAGAAGGTATAACCACCAGTTTGCTTACTGACAATCTGTAACGCTTGTTCTCGGGCTCTTCAAATTCTGGTTATTTAAGTAAGGCTCTGTTTTTCCTAAACGGGCTTGTAATACATAACCCTTCAAAGAAACATGAACTATATTCTAACTTTATAGCAACTCCCGCCTAATTTTATCGCAAACAAAATCCTGGCAGTATAAAATTACCAAACATCTGTATACCCAAATGTATTTTTTTATCAAACGCAACCTGCCCATCAAAGACTTGGCACCATGTATCCATGTTGGTACCAAGAGTCTTACCTAAGATAAAAGATTCTTCTCCTACGCATAGCTGAATTGCTGTCTGATCAATTTGCTGCGGAGAAACATCTGACTGCGTTGGCCACTTTCTTTGATCTCACCGTGGCCAGAAAAACGCCGCCACACGACACGAATCGATTCGAGAATGCATAATATCCTATTGTCCGCCGTGGATAATTTTCGTGCATTCAACAATAAAAATTGCGTTGATTACCCAAAAGAAATTTCATGAGGATTAATCATATAGTTTGGATAGTCAAGGCTCACGTGGTCATTTGAAATGCTCTCTTTCTTGGGGATAATTTTGCAAATTATGCTGGTTGTCACACTCGTTCTCAGTCTGCGGACCGCTGAACAAAGATTGTAGCCAATGCTGCCAGATATTATTTTCGTAGCACGGAGGATCAGGCAACAGGCCCCTCGTTGCGAAGAATTATGAGACGGTTCCAGGTAAGCAGAAGGGTTGAATGCCCCCTTCTTGGTCAACCTGCATGCGCAACCTGTTTCAATACTTGTAAGCAAAGGCTTTCCTGAAGAATACAGTATTTCCTGGTCAAGGATGCAATGTGATCAAGGCATTTGAAACACAATTTAGAACTATTATTATTCGTCTGACGTTAAAAATCTGTCGTAGGTACGATTTCCTTTCTTTCTTATGTGCATTATATCCTTTTTATGTGCGCGGATAAAAAACGTGTATACTAACATGAGGTGTCGCTGCAGATAAGATAAGTCATCTTCTCTTGAAACAAAAAGATTGTATGTATCTTTTTTAGCTCAAAATCAAGTTTTCATTAAGACAGCAACAAGCTTCTCATTCGTCGGTTATAGCTAATCACGTTTGTACCTTAACGTTAACTTTTTGACAGTTGTTGCTGGAAGCAGGTACCAAGATACACCACTCTTCCAATCGTTCTCACCATGCCCACATTTCATTCCAACCGTTCCCTTTCCCGATTCTCCATTCCATGTTTTAAAGTTAGTCACGAGGCATTGTGTCTATCAAAAGCATTGTGTTATGCGTCATAAATGGAAACATACGGTTATGAGGCATTGTGTGTATATCAAACGTATTGTGTTATGCGTCATAAATGGAAACATACGGTTATGAAGCACTGTATATATTATACGGTTATGAAGCACTGTATATATTATATACGTCGATGTGAAGCGTCGTCACATGTGTTGGCATTACATGAATGCTGTGTCAATATGGGTGCATCATGGAAGTTGATGCTTCGGATAAACTGGCTGCAAGAATACAGTTTTCAGCCCTGTCATAACTTGAGCCTCGGCTCTTCCTTAGTATTCATGAAATCAACCTGAAGTCTAGCAACACGTGATATTTCAATGTGAAGCAATAACGCGTTTTCCTTCCATCCTAGGTGTACTGCGCAACTTGACAAACGAGTTGAAAATGTTCAAACCTGTAATCAACTTGGGTTGATGGTTGGTGTCTACGTGGAAAACTACTACAAATTCTCTGTACTTGATGTAGCGGCAAATGTAACGGACGACATGTTCGAATTGCATCACTGCAAGGGTACCTACAGTACAAATTGGTCATTGAAAAATGGAACTCCAAGGAAAGATTGGTTACCAAGAGGATGTGCGTTGCTTGTAGCATTCAGACTGGCTAATGGCAAATTAAGAAACAGTACCTGAAATCTCACTATAAAGAAATATGTGACGCAAAAGTAAAACAAATTGTTCGGCAACAAAGAACTTGCCTTGAAACAACAAAATATACTTAAAGCGATATTTATTATGTATAGTGCAGAAAAAACGACATTTTCCTTACCATTATATCGGATCGGCTTCTGTTCTGGTCACTAAACATACCATGGTATGGATATGGATACTAGTGAGCAGTTATATAATAGAGCCAACCAAATCAGCACAACTTTTCATGACGTCAGCAAATGTACTGCAAAATCCACGAAGATTGTAGAACTTAATATGGCCAACATTGTCAAATGTTCACAGGAAAAGTATCCATTTTTACGAGTTAGAAAATACGTTTTATGCCGGCTGGAAATTGTCCACAGTATGAAACCATTCTGTTTCTGTTTTTATGCTTTGGTTTGTATCAAAATCTTATGCTATTTTTGGTGGAATGAACTATGACTTCAATTAAAATATAGTACGTTTTTAGGTGCTTTAGTCCTTAGTTCCTTGTCTTGATATGATTCCTTGTTTTTTTTTTTATAAGTTTTTTTAATGTAGCTTCCTTAGTCAAGTTTCAGTGAAAACAAAACTTTATATTCTCCAGGAGTCGCCTTATTGCTTATTGCGTAACCATCAAATGATGGTCACTTTATGATGAACTTGATGAGTAACCGCCAAATGCTTGTCGTTTTTCTTTTTGGATGAGTGATAAGCAAATGCTGGTCATTTTTTCAGCTAAATGAGTGACCAACAAATGTTAGTTACTTTTTCAGCTCAATGAGTGACCAGCAAATGCTGGTCGTTTTTTCAGCTAAGTGAGTGACCGGCAAATGCTGGTCATTTTTTCAGCTAAATGAGTGACCATCAATTGCTGGTCATTTTTTCCAGCTAAATGAGTGACCAGCAAATGCTAGTTATTTTTTCAGTTAAATGAGTGACCAGCAAATGCTGGTCAATTATTAGAGCGTGATAACCGAAATAGTGTCACTTTTCCCATCACAGACTAGCTATCAGGTTTGGAACGGCTATATGAACTGAAACTGCTGCTACAAAGTTTTCACACTGAACATGAAGCTTTTTAAGAAGTCTGTTGACAACCGCCCGTTCAGATTTTCCATGCGGCATCAATATTGCTGCTTTTAAGCAAAAATTGTTCGGTAATTCAAAGGTCGTAGGAAAATAGTTCCAGCACACCTCCAGTTTCCTAAAAATTTGTAAAACGCCATTTTGCGAAATTTTACGCCACTGTGTTATATCAAACGTATTGTGTTATGCATCATAATCTTGAAAGTGATATTACACTACCAGCAAGCACAGAGCATTGAAAATGTGTTGGAACAGCAGCCTTCTATCATGAAGCACTCTTTTTAACCGTGGGTACCTTTCTTGGGAGACCCTAGTTAGTGTGGGGGGGAATAAAATAGCCTCCCTACTTTAATCAAAAACCAACACAGCCACAAAGTTTTCAAATGTGCATATAAATTAGTAAATAGTTATTGCATATCCGCCTAAAAAGCAAGATCTCAGAGCGCTTGATTCTATTTGATCGGAAATGTTCCAAATAGTGTTGAAAACATTTAGAATGCAAAATCTTGTTTTGGACGGAAATTTTCTGATTATTGAACCTGCCTCAGAATTGCCCAATTTTTTATTCCAATCGCTCCAATCGGAGCCATTTGTCTTACGGAGGTGAAAATTGTAGTACAACGTGTAAAAAATTATCAAAGGTTACAAGATTTATTACTCCAGATCGAGGCGTTCAGAAGATATTTGTAAAAAAATCACTAGGGGTTGCAAATTCGGGAAGGAGTTTTGTAGATTTTGGTCTTGGCAGCAAAAGCCTAGTTTTCTTCCAACAGTGTTAAAAACGTGTTATTATTCTCATCGTAGCTGAAGTGAAAGAGATGCAGTGTCTTCAAAATATTCCAACCGTTCGTACAGATGCCACTGTAAAACCACGTGATCCATTCAGTCGCAAAAAAGCTTGAAGAACTCCAACATAAGAGGGCGGAACTGGTTGCAATATTTCGGGTTCCTTCTCGCAAGCTGTTTTGTTTTTATATTATAAGCTACACTCTTACCACATGCTCTTATATATTTACTTTTATTCTCTCATTTGAGAGAAATGACCCATGTAGCAAGTAGGAACTATTCTCGGGGAATTGCGTGTTGCGGAATTAATTTTTGCAGAACTAATTTATGCGACAGGAAGGAGAAACCTGAAATATTTTGCAGGAATATTTTTTAGACAGAAGGTAGACTTAGACTAATATTGGCTTCTATATACTTCAGACCAAAGACAGACAAACTCGATATCGGAGACGTAGAAATCGCATGCAGATTATTTATTGCATTCACAGGGGATCGACGAGTGCTGTTTTGCAGAGCTTAATTTTTGTGAATGGTATGATGGATGGACATCAATGATCTCTAAATTTTGGGGATGTTGTAACTAAGTGAGTGTTTGTGAAAATCCAAGACCAAGAACGGTGATCACATTTGGTTGTCTTTCCTTCCTCTAATCGCCTTTTTGCTTTTCCTGTATTCTGATTACACATGCGAGAATATTTTTTGTGGATGTTAGATTTTGTGTTTGAAGAATTAATTCTTAAGAAAAGCACCCAAATTTGGCAATATATAGTTAAGTAAATATTCATTCTGAAGTACCCTTTCTGCAATAATAAGTTCCGCAAAACTGTATTACTCGTATCCACTTCCTAGTCGCGTTGTGGTCGTGTTCTGAATTGCTTCGCGTCGTGTTTTTTTTTGTGGGCGTATTTGAAAAGCTAATAATGCGACGCAAATTGTAATTTCAATAGACGAGGGGAGTTTAGAAGGGACGCAAGATTTATCAATGAGCTAGAACTAGAAATGGAGGGAACAGAATCGCAGCTTTTAAAGGGATCCTCCGACAAAAAAGTAAGTTAGCCTTAACCCCTTAACCATCTGTCTACAATACAAATAGATAACAAAAGAGCATTTTCTATAAAGCTGCCGCCACTTACAAGGACTTATGCTTACTTACGTTCTATTTGCATTGAGGTGAGATGATTAAAGCTAACTTACGTTTTGCCGGAGGATCCCTTTAAATGACAAAATATATTGACTGTCATTCTGTGGATTATCAGGCAGCGTCGAACTCTCTATCGCACGCATGATGAGTACATGCTTTTTTATAAGCAACATTTTATGAACAAAGCGAGGCTCAAATCTTTCAACAGCTAAGCAACAGCCCAGCCTAGACCTATCCGAAAAACTAAAAATACAGGAAAATAAAAACACGACATAAAAGAAGAATATTCGTTTGATTTAGTTGATTGAACTGTCCTAAGTTCCCTCACGCTACAAAATTGTCTCAAAAAAAGTTTGAAAGTTAGAAGTCACCTCCGTTGTCAAAATCTCAACAAGCTTCTTTATGGTCAATAAGCAGCAGTTAAGCAACAATCAAACCTGGGAAAGAGGAAAAGTTAAGAAACATCGAGGCGTTCTTGCTTGCTTCGTCTACTCTCAAGCGCATTCGAAAACTGTGTTCACCTCACTAGCTGGCTACATGAATGAGTTCACAGCCCACACTTTATCAATATTCATTCATTTGCTCATAAGCTATTCATATTTATCCACTTAATTGCCACGACACGACCACGACGAAAGAAATGAACGTTTTTTCATTCCTCTGGCCGTGTCCTGCAGTCATATGTTTCAAGTGACTGTCAATCAAAAATGGACGCAACCAAAACGTACCCATTCTGGTCATGTCTTTCCATGGTCGTGCTTTTTGGTCGTATCGTGCAGTGGGTACCAGGCATTACAGTACCAAGTTCTTTAAAGACACAAACCATCTGGAGTTAGAGTGCCTCATTTTCACTCTTCTCCAGCTACACGGCGTGTTACTATATTTTTGCATATGTAGGTAGTGCTCTCACTGGCCTTTTCCTGTGTCGTTTTCATATGTGTCTTTGCAATTATTATGATCCACTTGTTTGTAAACAACCTTCTTGTTTGTTCAGTACTATAGAGATAAAGTATCTCAGTAATGCTTTTATGATATACTTCCTACAGTTTTTTTAGTTAATTATTATATTATGCATTTTGCTGATTGAAAGACTACTCTCTCGTTTAATAATAAAATATCATGGATTTAAATGAAGTCAAAGCAATTGCCAGAAGCATCATCTAAGCCACCTTCGAGATAGATGCATGAAAATTGCTAGCCAAAAGGCCGTTTTTGTTGTATCGGCTTTATCACATAAAATCATATTTCTACATCCTTTTTAAGTTTTGCAGTTAAAGTATTATCACAGTAATTCATTATTTGATTTTTATTGGTGTAATGTGAATCGTATACAGATGTAATTAAAGGCAGCTTTCCATGATGACATATATCTTTGACTTACACTTAGACATTCTTTTATCAATAGTCATTACCTTGACACATAAACTATTGGTGCAGACAAGGCGAGGAATACATCGACCTCCACTAAGCCTACACCTCTCGAAATCCTCTCTCATACATCTACACCACTACCTTTTTCAAGACCAATAAATACCACGTGATCTACAACTAATCAAATGTCTCGATGAGGTAACCAATGACCAATCAAAACAATATAAAAACAAACACAAGTTCTTCAATAACACTTTCCTACGTAATATCACAGCAGTGAGTTTTGAATGCTTGGAAGAGAATTCAGAATACCTACGAGCATTTTGTGCGAGAATACTGAAAGATAAAACTAGAATCAATAACATGTGAGCATAGACGTGGGGGTGTAACCTGAAATTTAGCCTGGAGGTCCCTAATATAATTCTAATAAAAGTCCTTTAAGTGGCAGCACTTCAGCGTTTTCGATTTAGCATCTAAAATAAAACGTTCGACTGGGGGGTAAATTTTCCCCCATACCACCCCCCTACCAAATAGGGCAAAGGACGGGTAGGTCACGATTTCAAAAGGCGATGGAGCACACCAAAACCTGACATTTAGTTTTTATTTCATTATTATTTTTTATTTATTGATAAGTAGTTTTGGATATATCGGGCCTCAAAGCTTAGTAGCTACCGGTTTTGGATATCGACTTTCGAACAACAGCATTTTGGATTCCTGCATGGTTGCACAAGGCTTTAACCTTTAGAGCCTCTACAGGGTGTCGGCCAAATTTCACAGATCATTTTCCCTGATTTTTCCTGAAAAAGTGTCATTTTCCCTGATTTTAGATATAAGTCTTCAAAACCAAAATATGAAAACTGCTGTGGGCAAATACTGCCATAGTGATTCCTATTTGACTAACATGTTGACTTTGTTGAAAAACAAACAATAATATTTTTCGCTCCCAATACTTGGCACAGTGATCCTCGAAGACACGTTTTTGGAGCCATTTTGTATACCAAGCTTTATTTTACTCTTAAAGGATTTATCGATACGTTTTCTGACCAATTTTGAAAAATTTTGGGTCAGGAAGTCACGTGGTTTGGGCAAATTTCCAAAAAAGGGTCGAAGATTCCTGAAAATCGAAATCTGGAAAAAATCTAAGATTTTCTTGTGGAATACTGTTTTTGTGCTTAAAATAGCATGCAAAACGTCAAAACGAACTTAATAAAATAATTCCCAGCAAATTTGACACAAGTTTTACATTTTTATAGTCAAAAATGTGATTTTTGGGCAAAGTCGGGCAAAACATGTGCTATTTTACATGGAGTGACATGCGACGTCATATCTCAAGGAGCCTGGGTCGAGAAACCATTCCACTTACATTTTAGGACTCTTTTAGGGTAAAGGAAACTACAGCATTATAGCTGCTCTAAAACAGAAGTTAGGATGGGGGGGCCAAAAAGCCCCCCCCCCCCCCCCCCCCCCCCCCCCCCCCCCCCGCGCTTTTGAAGCTCAAAAAAGCCCGCGTCAGATAGGGTTAATTCCAAAGAAAAGTTCGTCCATAAGGTATGTAACCGCAAAGTTTCATTTTTGAAAAGTTACCCTTTACATAAAGCTTTGTGTTGCAATTTCTGGGTTGGTTTTCCTGCCCTTGTCATCGACTGTCTGCATTTACCCTGTAACAGGAGAGAGTTTCTTTTACCCTCCAGAGTTTGTTGCTCTGTCTGAATTCATCTGCATTCAGCAATATTGTTCACGATTTGTGTCGTGTTAATGATTCATCATTGTTCAGATACGAACCAGCTTAGAAAATGATATGAGTGATGGCTGTTCCTGCATAGTTTCACTGTTTGTATTTCTTTTATTGATTTCTTACCATTTCCGTTGGACTTGAGCATTGCTCATCTTCTTTTAGTCATTATTTGGCATTGCGTTTCGTTGCTTGTCGGATTGCATGTTTGTTTAGTGCTTGACGATCATAGGTTCCACGAGAATGGAAATGTTTCAAAAAAGGGTTTCTTATTGTGTCACACTTGAGAATTGACTGTTTATCATGCTATTTATCAAGTCAGCCGGATCTTGCTGTTCTTCATGTTATAATTGATTCTCGTTGCTTTTTTATGTTGTAATTGATTCTTGTTGCACTTCATGCTATATATAATTGATTCTTGCTGCACTTTATGCTATAATTGATTCTTGCTGCACTTCATGTTATGATTGATACTTGTTGCACTTCATATTATTATTAATTCTTGCTACACTTCATGTTATGATATAATTCCTAAATATTTTATTCTAATTTCGTGAATTTATATCAGAAAAAATAATTTGTTGAGGATGTATCCCAGTAAAAATATAAAAAATGTTGTTGCATTCTGTGGCCACTAGAAATATTGTGTTTGTCTTGGCAATTGTTAAAGACTGTTGGGCCGGATCAAATCATGGTCAGCGGAGAAGAAACAAACATGGCCGACTCTCCAAAATCAAAACA
>JAOBRC010254687.1:0-14154 GCA_027575255.1 Scolionema suvaense
GGATAACGTTTGGTAACCTGTTAACTTTATCTTATCAGTCAGATAAACTATACTTTTCAGCTTTTTCCTCATCAGACGCACTATTTATAGAACGACTAATACTTTTTCTCCTGAAATGGTAGCGTGACAAGGCGCTCTGTACATCACGCCAGGCGAGCAATACATCGCTCTCCTTGAGCAAGGCAGGCGAGTGCCGAGGCGTGCGCGAGCGATCGCTCGCCTCTCATTGATAAGACTGGGTGGTGTTGTGTCACTGTCCTGTTGCAAGACTTTATTTTTCCTAATGTAACTTGATAATTTTTTTCATGTCCTAGGTGGCACGAGCCTTTACATCTCAAACTCTTGGAATACCTATAAGAGTTGTTGTTGTTGACTTCTTAATGTGGAAAACGAACCCAGTAAGTGGAGTGGGTTTTTATTCATTTATGCATGTGATCGGATATGTATTGGGCTACATATACACAGTATCTTGTAATTTTACATGATCACTTTCAATCTCAAGGAACTATACATTTTGCACTTTTTCACGCTAGTTTTTCACAAATTCCATATATTTTCTGTAATGATAGATGACTTCTAATGCATTCTGCTTTGGTTACTGGTGCCTTAGACCACACATATTTCACTTTGTCATTGCCATGATACCTGTTTGTATATTTCGTATCGATAACTTAACTAAATATTACTGGAGAGTTACTACATTTCTGAATTTTCTGTGACTGGAATAATGGAGTAAAGCAGGGTTCCGGAGGTGGGTATCACCTCCCATGATGCAAAGAATGGCCTATGGTCTCCCCAACAAATGGCCTGGTCCCACATCAGGTGCCCCCATGTTTTACCCATTTTTTTCTCTGTTCAGCACTTGTCTTATTGTATTGCAAGACACTGTCTGCAGTTATTAGACCTCTATGGAATCGAATCATTTAACCTTATTTCTTCATGGGCTGTTTTATGTACGTTTGTTTCACGAGGATGGAGGGGGGACGGTTTAAAAACCAGAGCAGCTATGAAGCTGAAACTTAGATTGAATATATAGGCCTAGGTATGTAGTTTCTAAAAATAGAAACAATTTTGCCCTAGTCAGCAATTTTTTTGATGACCTCAGCAATGTTTCTACAAAAATCGACGAAAATCGGGGAAAATTGGGCCAAACTTTGGCCAGCGATAAAATTGGAACCAAAATAGATCAAGTACTATTCTATAGCTTGGTAGAATCCTTATTTATAGGGCTTTCACACATTGAATAGATATCTCATGTAAAGTACCTTTCTTGTAGCAAAACAAAATACGAAGTGCCTATTTTCCTATGGTAATTTTTAATGGGAATTTCTGCCGCTCAGCTCCAGGCACATGCGAGAAAAGTTCGATAACTTTTAAACAGAGTATGGTGCGTGGCTGAAACTTGGCCAAAAGATGTAAATGTAAATTTCAAGCACTGAAAAAGTTTTTTTAAGCAATTCGGTATTTTTTATCTTGGGGGGTAAAAGAATAGGGTTAAAGTTGCATAAATAATTGTTTTCTGTGTTTTTTTTGCATTTGCAACATATGTGTTCTAAATCAGCACCTTTTCTTGAAAGAAATTGTGATTTTTATGTTTTGTGCATGCAGTTTTGTGTTCGGAAGTCAGAGGAACACATTTGTAGCTGTGAACACAACTTAGGTCACTTCGAGTTCAATTCCAATCTTTTCTCAAAACTCAGGTCTATTTGTACGAAAACATAACCTTATCGAATTAAACGAATGTCAATAAAATACGAGCTATGTACATGCGGAAATATATATTCAACTACTATAAATATCTACAATAGACAGGTTCTTAGTGTTCTCTAGCAGTAATGTTCCTGTTTTCTTGCTGGTGTTTATTAATCTTCCAGTATGTCCTGTTCCTGAACACCTGGACAAAATTCCTTAGGACAGGTAATATCCTGCTGCAGCTGCCAGACCAGGTGTTCTTGTTGGCTTGAGGTTAGTTCACCTGCAATGCTTCATAACAGCATGTGTTGCAGTATTTTGCCCAGCTGAAGGATTGCCCCCATCAAGAAGGCCCTCCTCCCTCGCCTTCATTTTGGCAGTGCCCCAATTGATGGTACATGGGAAACCCTGGTAGGTGGGGTGTTGGTATAGGAGGGATTGGACAAAGTTGGAATTTATATATATAGATGAGTTCTTAGATTATGCATGAAGTATTGGTAAGGCTTTATATCATTAAAATGCTGTGAAAAGTTGAGAACAACAGGAGGATTTTTAATAAATCCATCCCAGTGGCCCACTATCAGCACCAGTATACAATATCCTTTGCTCTGTGTACCTTGTGACTGACACTCCAATAATTTTATTGGGAAAAGCATACTTTTTCTAGTGGGGTTGAAATGCACAATGTTAAAGGATGTGTGTAGTCTTATATTCTAACACTGATTATGAATAAACATGATGGATATGTAAAGGTGTCTTGTGTGATGGCTCTCACATAATTTCACATTGGGTTTCAATGGTTTCTGGGAAGTAAGTCCAAAAATGAAAGAAGGCATTTCAAATTCATTCAAAACCCCCTTAGCTGCTGAATTTGTAGTTAGCCGTGAAACACGTATCCAACAAGCTCCACTAGCCTGAATTTGACCGGATAGTGACATGTTGATAATTATAACACTGTTTCGTACACGATACAAAACGAGTTAAGTTTCCCAACGTTTCTTGTTGTTCGAATAACCTAAACAAAATATTACATAATATCATGAGGCAAAGAGCCACGTACGTGTTCATCATACTGAATCAGAACACAATTTCCTACTCATGTAAAAGAAAGCAAATAAAACGTAACTCACATTCACATCTACATACGTATCATATACGATCGTCTACATTTCTGGAAGTAAAAGAAAGCTTTTCTATAGTTCTTCTCTAGCTCTAGCGTGTTGTTGTGATCTCTCGTTACCTTTCTAAAGCTAATCCCCATCCGCCAAAAGGATGTCGACGAGAATCCGGTTCCTGAACGACTTAGTCCAGAACACTCCGGCCTCACAAGAAAATGACTCTCCTTGATTCTAGATAGAAGACACACATTAGCGAGCTTTTGTTTCTGGAGTATCTTCTTCATTGTCTTCGATTTTATCTCCGTCTACAGCTACTAAGACGATCAACCGGTGGACGTGCCGTTCCACTTCAGTGTATCTGGTTCCTTTACACTGCCTTGCATTTGCGGCATCTTTCAAGATCTTATAGGATACCGTGACTCGTCGAACTCTCGAATCTGCGCTAGGGACAGCCTTTGTCACGATTCCCATTTTCCATTCGCCGCTCACTGAGTTAGAGTCCTGCATCAAAACGACATCCCCTTTCTTGACATTTCGCTTTCCAACATGCCATTTAGGTCGTACCACAAGAGTTGGAAACACGTCTCGGCTCCACTGTTGCCAGAATGCATCAACTAAGCTCTGCAAGAACTGAAACCTGGTAGTTTGCATAGTTCGTTGCATGAAGGGTCCCTGTGGTGCTTCGCTGGATGCTCGTCCTAACAGTAAATCATTAGGACATAGATAAGAGCCATCATCCAGATTGGCGGGATGGTGCCCAATTGGGCGTTGGTTAACCACTTCACTGACATCAAGCGTCACGGCTTGAAATTCTGGAAAGGAGAGCACTTGTTCGCCGACTGCTGTACTTGGGTTTCGTTTTACTGTCTTTGCTAAAACTTCAATGTGGCCGTTGTACCAAGGAGCATTTGCAGGTGAAAATTGCCACTCGACACCGTGCATGATGCTGTATTTTCGTAACGTATCCCAGTTGAGTGATGCGATGGTTTCCTTGAGTACTTTGGACGTAGAGACAAGTCGCGTGCTATTGTCACTGTAGAACTTCTGAGGCCGCCCTCGAAGGCTGCTGAAACGAGGCAAAACTTGTAGAAATGCATCAGTCGAATAATCTTGAGCCACATCAACGTGAACTGCTCGGGACGTCATGCACACAAAGATGACACCGTAGCTCTTCCCTCTAACTCTCTTCTGAACCTCTCCTTTGATCGTAAACGGCCTGAAGTAGTCAACGCCAGTGAAGGTAAAAAGAGAGCTAGGCTTCAGTCTTTCCAATGGTAGTTCTGCCATAACTTGTCCAGCCATCCATTAACATTTCCTCTTGCATACAACACATCGAAATCTGATCTGCCGACAGTAACGATCCCATTTTCTGTGACTTTGGGACACAGCTTCACGTACTTTCCCGTTTCAAGGTCTTTGTGCATCGTTTTTGGGGCTTCTTGTACCCAAAACATTTCTGCTTCTTGCCGTTCAGCAACCGACACAAGTGCTGGATCAATAATGTATAGTCGTTGAACTGCCTTTTGTTGTACTTGCGAAACAATCTCAGGACTCGACAGGTAGTGTTTTTTAGGATCTCCATGTTGCTAAAGCGTTCAATATCGATCCTTTGAGCTAATTCAGAGTTCTCGCCTTGCGTATTTGTAGCATGCAGAACGGGTTTGAACTGCTCTGGAAGCTCTGTCACCTCATCCTTGTTTGAGATTGGCCACTGATCAAGTGGAAGAGCCATAAACGAAGGGCCATCTTGCTACACAGTGTCTCTGCCCAACTCGATAGGCCGCTTGCCCTGGTAATCCAATCTGCGATGTTGTTGTCTCTTTTCTTCCAAAACCATTTGCTTGCAGCTGTATGTCGCTGGATCTCGCCGATTCTGTTTGCTACGAACGTGTTGAATCCATAGCTCTGACGGTTGATCATGGCTTTGACGATTTCGCTGTCAACAATGTGCACATGAAGTTCGAAATTGCATCGCAGATGGGATGTGATGAACAAGCATAATCGTGCACCTAAGACTGCAACTGAGAGCTCTAAGCGGATGATGTCAATGGTCTTCAATGGAGCAGTGAGGTTCTTTGCACCTATTATTCTGGATATAAAATCGCCAGAAAGTAATCTCCAACGAGCGTATGCTACAGCACCATACTGTACGCTGCAGTTGATGCATCAGAAAATATGACAAGAATTGGTCGTCCGATCGATAGCTTTGGATGGATGGAACGCGAGAAGGAGATCTGCTGTAGCTGGAATAATTCTTTAAAGAATTCGACCCATTCGAGTTGAAGTTTCTCTGGGATTGGATCATCGCATCCAAGTTTTAAGTCTTTCGCCCAAAGTTGTCTCATCATTTTCTTTGCTCGGACCGAGAATGGCGATACGAGTTCGATTGGGTCGTAGATTCCGTTGATCTGACTCAATATTTGTCTTTTGGTCAATAGACTTGGAATACCGCTGGAGACGTCCTCTTGTGATAGGTCTGGTTCTGAGTGCACATTGCCAATCTTCTTGGAGAAGTTTGCAGGGACCCGTCATGCAACGAACTACGCAAACTGCCAGGTTCAGTTCTTGTAGAGCTTAGTCGATGCATTCTGGCAACAGTGAAGCCGAGACGTGTTTCAACTCTTGTGGTACAACCTAAGTGGCATCTTGTCATTTTTGGTGTGAATACTTATGGCAACTCTGCATATGTTATGAACCATGTGCATTGTCTCTGGAAAATCTCGTTTGGCTTGCAGGTGGCAATTTACATGCGAATATGGCGTTTTCCATGGTTTTGCCCAAATATGTCAAAAACTTCATAGGATTATTGTCCTTTTTGATGCGAATATTAGGGGCAACTCTGTGTATATTGCAATGTCTCCTGAGAATCTGGTTTGGCTTGCGGGTGGCAATTTGCATTCGTAAATGGCAATTTTCAGGGTTTTTCTATATTATATCAAAAACTGTTCTCACGATTCTTGCCATTTTTGGTGTGAATATTTGTGGCAAATATGCACATGTTATGAACCATGTGCCATGTCTCCCGAAAATCCTGGTTGGCTTGCAGGTGGCAAGTTGTGTCCAAAGTTGGCTAGTTTGGTGTTTTTTTCAAACACGGCATAAATGGTTGATTCATTTTATGGCATTTTTGGTGTGGTTCTTCGGGACAACTCTGCAGCTGTTATGAATCATGTACCACGCCTGGGGAAAACCGTGTTAAGGTTAGGCTTGGAGGTGATGATATACATCCGAAAGTGGCTAATTTTCAGTTTTTTTCCAATATGTGGAAAGAGACTCTTCCTTTTTTTTCTCATTTTTTAGCGAGGATCTTACAGTTGGCTTACTTTATGCTGTGATCCATGCCTTATATCTTCAGAATATGTTGTTCAGCATGCAGCAGTGGTTTCAAAAGTAGGCGACAGCCGGCTCAATGGGACTCCTACTTTAAAATATTCTTGCATTTGTGCCGGCTACTTTTTGTAATATGACTAAATAGGGAAGGAAACAATGGCAATTCCAAGAGTTTGAGCCGCCTACTTTCATAGTGCAACCTGCTACTAGAAAAACATTTGAAACCACTGATGCAGGTTGCAATTTATGCCAATATTGGCTATTTTCAGGTTTTTTCACAATATTTCTAGCACCTTTATCGGTTCTTTGTTATTTGTGGTGTGAATCTTTTGGGTTATGTCTTATTTTTTCTTTGATCTTACACAAGGATACTCAATTACTTTTGCGGGAGTCCACTAATTATGTGACTTGTTTACTTTGAACTTTTCTGTTGATTACTAGATATCATGATCAGCACTACCAAAAAATAGGTATACTTTTTCATGCTTATTAAGATTAGTTTGCTTCCTTTTCACGAGTTCCTTTTCATCCAGCATAGACCTCAATTTGTGATATATAAAATCTACTTGTGGTTTGCAACTTTTGGTTGCTTATTAAGCTATTACCTGTTAATTTCCTAGAATGCTTCAGTCTTACCTATTCTCAAGGTTCTTATTATGTAAGAACGTCTGATATCGTTATTCGTTCTGTCCTTTCACTATTGTTCGTCCATTATACATCGGGGAACAGCAGCAGGCTCTGTCTTTCACTCGTAGGGATATTGCATTCCTTCATGTTTTGCTAACACCTGATGTCGTGTCCTGCATTGCCCTTAGTGTTTTCTGCTTTCTTTGTGTTATCCATATGCCAAGTTTTGTATTTAACTTAAACTTTTTACTTACTAAATTGGTCAGTCTGCATTGTTTATCTCTTTGAAATTGTGTTTCTTCAGTGAATACTACAGATTGTACAAGGTTTTGAAATTATGTTTTGTATTTTGTAGGCAGGATATACGATTCGAGTGAATTCTCCTGGTATCAGTGTTGAGTCTGGGTGCAAAATAGCCAGGCAAACAAGCCGAAGGAGAGCGGACTTGATACTTATATTGACAAGGTAATCTTTGTGCAATGCGCAATTATTCTTTATACTGAGTCATTGCAAAATTTAACATACATATCTCCGGAGACTGACATCAACTACAGATCAACCATTTCACTGTAGCATACATGTTGAGGATCGTCTGTTTTCCAAACTCTTATCTACCCTCAATCATTAGGGCTGCTTTTGATACAATCAACTATTTCTCCAGATTTGGCAACGTAGCTTTCGTAAAGTAAGTTTGGATAAAATTTTGTCAATGACACAAAGTTTTTACTATAGTGCAGTCACCTAAGCCTTATCCCTATTTTCAAACGGAAGGCACAAATGAATAAATCATAAGCAGGGAGATCTTTTCTTGGCCTCATTTACATCAATGCTTTTGTGTGGCTTTTGTCATCTAGTTGTCTACTGTAGAAAAGTATTTTGATATTGAGTTTCTATGATAAAAGTAGCTTTTCAATCAATTCATACAATGAATGATCTTGCCTCCCACCCTTAATTAGAAATATGATCCGACTTATGTAGCTCTCTGCTTGATGTATTTTGGGGCATTGCTGGTTTCACGTATTAAATATGTTTTACTTTTTTCAGAGAAACCATCGGTCCAGCAGGTAAGTGTACTGTGATACATAATAATTATTTGTCCAGATTTCATCTGTAACTAAAATTGTAGATTCATTCTTTGTGCATAACGTGAAAGTTGTAATAAACTTTATCATGTTCTAGTAGCAGCCACCATCAAACAATATTCATACCATTGTTAAACCAGTGGAAATATTGAATTCTGCCCTACACGAAGTAAATTGCTGCACGAAATCTGCTAAGAACTTTGCGTATTGTTTTTCTGAGTTTTGTTTACTGTAACTGACTTAACGTAGTATCTATTTCTCTTGGTGGGTCAGTTGAGATGATAAGAATTTTTCTGACTATGCAACAAAGAGGGCGACCATTAATCTGATGCATGTATAGTATACTCCATCAGTGTTTCTGATGTAGAAATCATTATTTCTTTTTTCTCTATAAGTTGCCGTGGATTATTTTGCTGCTGATACGCAATTTTATAGTGGAGATATTGGAGGTAATGCATGTATGAATCTTTGTATTTAAGCAAAGGAACCATTGAGTCAAAGGAACATACTGTAGAATATTTTTTGACTTAAAACTTGTGGCTGTTATGATGTCATGGTGTTGTTTTGACTAGGGATTTTCTTTTAATGATCGTGAGGCATGGGTTTCAAACGTTTTCTTGGTCAAATTGCTATTCTTTCCTTTGAATCACATTGTTAAAAAGCAACCTTCATAAAGGCTAGAATTATTTAAAACTAGCAGTCCTATTAGCTGGCTACCACGTATGTTTGATAGCGTTGACTGTCAATTTCATGAATTCTGATTTTTCGTAGAGTTGCCACATAGCGACATATGTAGAGTTGATCAAATTTTCTTTTTTTGTACAAATTCCAGGATATTCAGGAATGTACACCATGTGCTCAAGACGAGCTTGTGCTCTAGTCAAGGAAGGTGGACTTGGCTCATCTTATGTAGTCTCCCATGAGATTGGACATGCGTAAGTTCTTTCTGCTGGCTATTGTTCTTTTAATATGTATGGTATGGAAGATATTGATCCTGTTTGTATTCTTGTGATAAATAAACCCCCATTAAGCTATTTTTACTAAAATCTGATCACTTAGATCTGACAATGGGTGAATTTACCTATGACATCATAGGTCAGACCCTATTGGCCCTATTTTTGTTAGTGAAAATACTTGATGGAAATCACAGTTGGGTGGTTTTATTAGAATGTTGTTTCCTGCACCATATTTTGTGGACTGTTGGCTGATGGTAACAAAATTGAAATTCTGTTGACAAATTGAAGATCCTAGTCTTACTCAATGAGCAGTAAATTTCTGCTGTAACGTTAACAGGGAAATAGTTCTCTCCGCCATTGAAAGTTGCCTCAAGTGAAGTGCCTCAATGCTTTGTCTCCGAGTGATTAAAGTTACAGTGGCTCAAACGTTTTTCTTACCATTCTTCAAACTGACTTCATAGGTGGTCATATACCTAGATCTATAGCGAAATACACTATTTTCCTGCACTTCAAAATTGTCAACTTCCCGAAAGGTACCCTCGGCAAGAGAAGTCTTACATAATAATAAATGAGCCACAGCTCATTTAATATGCACAGATAGCTTGGAAAGACAGGAGATTAGCGAATACTTTCTTATCTTTCTCCAAGAATGTGTCACAACTTGAGCACCAAGAATGAATTGTACTCAGCAAGTGAAAACTTTGCTTTCCAATTGTAGCATTTCTATTAGGTCTACAATGGTGATATTGGTGTGTAAGCTGACAGTGCATTGTGCTATGCAGAAGTGCTAAACAAAATTCTGAGCATCAGTTCCTTTAATTTATGAAAACCCGAGAACTGAGTGATCAACTTGGAGGTGATTCGGAAAGCAAGTGGACAAGGTGAAGATCACTTTGCCCAATTAATTTTGCTTGCCAGTGATGCCATGTGTGGAGTAATCTGTATCCCTTCTCACAAAGATTATTGCATTCCATCTAATACAAGTTTTTTTTTATCACATATTTACTAGTCTTGGTATTGATCATGACAGTGATTCTGGATGTGGTGATCAGGACTATGAAGGCAGTATTATGGCCAAGAAAGTGTACTCAACTCATGCAAATTACTTCTGGTCAACATGCAGTCGTGTCATGCTATTGCAGAATATCAAGTAAGTGATTTTCTGATTATAGCATCTGTCGGATGTCAAATCCTGAAATTGAACGTATTTAGTACTGTGCGTGTTACTGAGTGGTTCATGCAACACTACCTTCGACTCAGATTATTTGATTACAAGATGCTACTGGTAAATTAATATTTTTAAGGCATGTCAAATTGCTTGTTATCCCCTGAATTTGCGTTTTTGTACGCAATCATTTGTGTTTTGCATGTTGTTATTAATGTAATTGAAGTGTTTGTATGCATTTATCAATTTGAATTCTGCATGTAGAAACTGTTCATACTATTAGTGCAGTGTTGGCAGTGTATATGAGTATGGAAGAAGCATGTTGCTGAGATAAGTGAAACTTATTTTTGTTTGAAGTCGACAGTCGGAAAGAAAGATGCCTTGTCTAGCAAATCTTCTGTAGTTGCTGACATTTAGTCCTACCTAACGGGTTTAATAGTGGGAGCCAGGGTTACTATTTTTAAGCCCATGCAATACTGAACCTAGAAAAAAGCAGTCTGGCATTTCAAGATGTTATTTGTTATTGTGGAAAAGGATGATGAATTTGCATTTAACATTCCGGCTTTTCCTTTGATTGAAGCTGCTCAGTAGTGTTCAAAAATAGTTATTGTTTTTAGCATAATTAATTATCATGCACAATTAGTGTTCAATACTGATGGCTGTTGTGCCATAACAGTTATAAGGACTTGCTTTCAAAACTATTACATGATTGAAAAAAATGTATCACATTCCACCAATAGATTTGCAATGCAATATCCACAGAGGAAATGACGTTTGCATGTTTTGTGTCAGCCTCATTTCCAGAGTTTCAGAGGCTCAAAGCTTTCAAACGATGTTCATATGAGGCATATAAGGGACTGTCTGAAATGCAATATGAAGTAGATTTTTTTTTCTCGTTTTATGATGGCTGTGGTTTCACTAGACTGTAAGTACTGTTCTATTGTCATAGACAATGGAATTAAAGGTTCGTACCCTGATAAATTGCGATAGGGATTAAGCACGAGTTAAAGATTTGTGGAATTAGCCTGCCCTCGGATTTACCGCACTTGACTCACTTGCTGGATCTGCTAGCATTGGGCACCAATGTTATATAGCATGGCAAAAAGTGGGAAGATTTTGCGAAAACAGAACAAAGGCACACATAACAATTATGCTACGTGGCATAGCAACTGCTGGAATGTGCGCCAAGATTTGAATTGATTTGCTGACATTGCAGTGTGGGAGCAGGTAATTGTAGTCTGCGCTCAATGCAGCATTGATCATTTGCACTGATGTAGCAAATTGCATGAGCGTGCTAAAGTGAACCAACAATAAGAGAAAGTGAATGACTTTTTCGAGGATTCTTTTGAGCGGGCGATTGAAATCCATTCCTATTTTCTTTTTTTAGTTACTTCAAGTGCTTACAAAACCGACCTAAGTATGCCTATCATTCATTCGTGGAAAGTATGGATTTTCTCCCTGGAGAACTGAAGAGCAACGATGATCAGTGTAAACTGTACCATAATGAAAATGCTACATCATGCATCAAGGTTTGAAAGTGTTGTGTGAACTGTACCATAGTGAAGATGCTACATCATTCATTAAGGTTTTAAAGTGTTGTGTGTAAGCTGTACCATAATGAAAATGCTGCGTCATGCATTAAGGAATGAAAGTATTGTGTAAACTGTACGATAGTGAGAATGCTACTTCATTCATTGAGGTTTTAAAGTGTTGTGTGTAAACTGTACCATAATGAAAATGCTATGTCTTGCATCAAGGTTTGAAAGCATGACCTTATGTTTGGCTGTTATGTATAAAGGTAGTCTTGGTACAAGATTTGTGGCCATTTAGAATGTCATACAGAGTCTGCATTTATTTTTATGCAATGTGCATTTTTTTCGCATACATGCTTTGACCATGCATTTCTAAATGATGTGCATACATAAGCGTTCATATAGTTTTGTATTTGTAGCACTGCATTGATTTTGAAGGTTGGTACGATAATGTAGGTTTTGCGTAATAGTAAGAACTCTAATTCTGTTACCCTCATACTCCAAACTATTACAAATTGCGGGCAGAGCTCCTACATCTTGTTTACAAAATATACCAAAACTTAGACTTCAATGCAAGGGTAATGCTGCAGTTGCAAGCTTGGTGATGGATTTCCATGTACTGTATCTCAAAAGAATTTCTGTATTTGGCTGTTTATGGTTACTCAACAGTGACTATAATGAAGGTACGACTGGCATTGTTTTTAGAACATGTATGCATAGTGAAAACATTGGAGCAGAGAAACTTCGCCCTGATAAAATCACTTATCTAATTCGTGATTAGAATAGTTTCCAAAGTTAGGAACATGTTGGGCTAACATTATGAACTTTTCAACTTTTTGATGACACTCAGTAGACGCGAATATTTATTTTAGACGATGGTGTATTTGACTATTTTTCGACTTTAGTGGGCGCTGATTGGAGGAGGAATTAAAAAGCAGGAAGGCGTTTATTTGACAGTATATGCGATAAATGTAACTATAAAGGTACCGTCTCTGATAGGGTTGAAAATTTGCTGAGATACAGTGGTAACCATCTTGTCATGCTACTACTTTGATGAAATATGTAATTGACCATGAACGCGTTTTTGTACTGTTACACATTTTAACGGGTCAAAGAAAAGCGGAAACTTAGTGATGACACTTATATTACAACGTATCAAGGGTTCTTGTTTATATTTGTCGGTTGTTTTTGTCATCACTTCCTATTTATCTGTTATTACATTTCCGGAAACGTTTTCGAATTGATCTGTTTCGTATAGCATTCGTTTGGAACGTGCAAGTATTTATGGTGCCGACCGACACCATATTCTCCATGCCGCCCTTTATTCTGGAGGTCACCTTTAGAAGGCAGCAAATGTGCTGATAGAAGGGTACGTGCACACTATTGAACTATTTTTTTAAATGTTGACATTGTAAAATCAATATCACATTTGTCCCAATCGTTCCATAAAGTTAAAATTCAAATAAAAATTTTGAAACTTGAATTGGCATGATCATTGCCTGAGGAACGTGACATACTGACTGTTTTAGTTTCCTTGCCATGGGCCAGGTTTGCAAGAGCAATATTGTAGACACAGGGACAGAGGGAAAAATGTCTCACTTCGACACAATTCTTGGAAAGTTGCCTGAAGGATTTGTTTTCAAACATTCTGTGATAAGTTGTTTGCAAAAAATGTTGATACAGCTGACTTGTCGTCAGATGGAGCGTGGTTATCAGAAACATATATGTCATAGTGCTTGAATTAATTTGGCAGGGTACGGCAGTCCAAGAATATGAATGTTGACTTGATTGTTAGAAGGCTTGTCTTACGCCTTTTTAATAGAGAATTGAAAGAAACTCCTGTGATGATCTTAGCAGTCTATGTTTGTGAACAGTGCTGCTTTTTTTATTTTATTTTTGTCTGAAGCATGATACTTGTGTCATTCTGTATCATTTTATTATATTTCAGTATTGTCTGAGAGGAAACTGTGTTCGCAACACAAGACCTGTTCCAATCAATGGTGGCTGGAGTGAGTGGTCCAAGTTCTCACCTGAGTGCAGCAATCACACCATCCTAATGCAGAGAAGAAACAGAACTTGTAATAACCCTGTGTAAGTTTGGACTTTGATTTAGTTCTAGGGTGGCAAGAAATGTTTATTTATTTAAAGTTGAATGTGGCCAAAGACCTTTGCGCAAGATCCGCTGCATTTAATTATTCTTTTTCATTTCATTCTTTTGACAGCCCACAGCATGGTGGCAAAAAGTGTGCAGGCCGTGAAAATGAGATGAAACTGTGTCCTAAAAAGGTTTGATGAGTTTTTCCATCGCTGCTTTTATTGTCTCCCTCTCATTATTCATATGTATGCCCCTTTTCGACTTATTTAGCCGAAGAGTCATAAAAGACGTATATCCACCGTCCTTTAGTCCGTCACTAACACTTTTTCCCAATTTGGTCTGAAATTCAAGATCAATAGACAAAACAGATTGGTGGAGCCAGATTTTGGAATAAGATTTTTGTGGGGATTGCAGGTGGCCATTTTATGCCTAAAGCTGGCCATTTTTAGTAGGAGCTGTTTCAAATTATTTTAAGATCCAATCCATTAACTTCTTTTTTGTAGTTTTTCGTGTGAAACATCAGAACAATAGAAGTTATGTTTTGGATCATGTGTTGT
>JAOBRC010254798.1:0-14154 GCA_027575255.1 Scolionema suvaense
AATACGAACGGTTTCATGAAGGAGCGACTTGGATCTGCAGTTACTGTGAAGAAATGAAGCGGCGGAGTTTTCGGTGCGGATAACGGTGGGATAATACTAACTATACTAGATACAGTTGCTGCTCTGCCATCTATGGGTAAACAAATTCCACTATCGTGATCGCGCAGAAAATCTGCAACATCATCAAAGCTAAGCAAGCCTCGAGGAGATGATGCAATTCGCGCTTCAACAAACGTCTCACCACCGCACTTCCGTTGCATACTTTTCCATTCTTGTCGAGTACTACCAACTGCAGAACTCCAGTTAAATTTTGAACTATCTGATTTCCACAATCCTCGATTAATACACTCTTGTTCTGCATCTGGATGGATCAGATCGTACTCATCACCAATGGTCATCTGATTCGATAAAGTAAACCATTGTTCTGTGATCCTACGTGCCACCCAAAAATATTCCGCAGATTCCAGTAGCCATGACTCATGACGATCAGTGAAAATATAAGCTGAATCGTAACTGTCACCGTCAGCATCACTTAGTGACATCGGTCCACCTTGACCATACTTACTTATCAAATCACTTACTAAGTGGACCGCATTATAGGCCGTCGCACAGCGCTCTAGAGCCAACCGATTCAAATCTATATCAATCAACCGTCTTGTTTTGTCACTAAGATCGCGCAATTTTGAAAAAAGAGCGACACTGCCGACAACCAAACCACATTCATTTGCTCCCATCTCTACACCCCAAAACATGGCTGGTTGACTACCCACCCAACCGTAGGTGTGTGCGACTTGAGGAACACTGATAAAAGAACACTTGACACTTTCGCCCGTGACTGGATCGGTAGGAGGCATAGTCGTCATGTACTGCACATCGTTTGCTGGTAAATCAGCATTCTTGGCTAAATATTTGCAGCCTGTTGTAGTGAGGTCACCTTGCACAAGAAGGATGTCGCAGCCAGCGCCATCTTCCATCTGTGAAAGATTGATAAAAAGAAGTAGTAATGAATAGCAGAAGGATCATCCCATTGCAACCAGGGAAAGATGAACATGGTAAAAAAAATTACGCTGAAGTAGCAAATATTGAATTGATGAAACAAATAAAATATGATCAATTTTACCTAATTCTCATTTTGGACCCAAGTCCAAGAATTAAATATTATCAAAATTAAAGATTATTTGCAACAAGCAAAACGAGATTAGATTTTCTGCTATATGTTCTACAATGTTTGAAGTTCAACACGTCTTCAAAAATTACACCTTATAGGTCGTCAATCGCAACATATTAATGCCGGAATGATTTTGGTACAGTATAAACTTAGCACCGTAAGTGTTATATTGTAATCAAAAGTTTATTTTAAGTCATTTCGTTGTGAATTCTTCTGCTGTTCCCATCAGGAGAAAAATATGGCTTAAAATAACGCATCCATAAGGCTTTACTGGATAGCATACACTTCGTAGGAGACTCAACAAGTCTGTCGTCAAGTATAAGACTTTCCTGTATTTGCTTGCTTACAAACAGCAGAAAAAGAAATGAACGCTTTGCTAACTGAGAGAACAAAAATAAGCAACATTAAAGATAGAAACTATCTCACAGTTTCACCACGAAATCTTACGAAATTTATTGGAGAAAGAAGAATTGTATTGTATTGTGGAATTAAGTAAAATCTAAGCAACATCCAAGGCTGCGACACAAAAAAGTACTAATAAGCAACACCGAGGTTGAAGTCGAAAAAACTGTTGCTCACAAAAAAACGAGTAGCGTCTAGCATGCTATCAATAGAAAATCAGAGTTAGAAGCGAATTGTTACCTTTCTTTCTGACTACAACATAAAAACGCTGCTATGCGAGACCACTCAGCTCAACATCAATACAGTGACTGATGGCGAAAAGAATCAGCCACAAATCAGATATCGGTGTCTACGATAGCTATGGCAACTTGCCCGTTGCGATATTCGTTTCTGTTGACTTGCAGAAGATCTGTTGATTCATAGTATAAACAGAGTTTCGTAGAAGTTGGCACAAAAGCGCATTCCCAGCCAGTAACTGAATAAAGAATATTGAACATACAATGTTTAAATCCTTATTCCCCACCGAACGATGCTGCCACATAGGATGTAGCAGCAGCTTTTGTGTTACCTGATATCAGATGATCGGCCTTTGCACATAACTGGCCTGCGCACAGAAACCGGGACCATGCGCCTCTTGAGAAGAGCGATATCCTTGACAGAAAGAAACTCAAATTATAGATAAACCAAAACATGTTTAACCTTAAAATTAAGCTTACTACCTCAGAGACCTAAGTTTTGTTTAAGGCACGAAGACTTTAATTCATTCACTACTCCGAAGTGGAGGCATCACCAAAGACACCCACAGATTCCAAGAAATCTGCAGAAATCAAGACGAGAACGGGTAGAAGTTGTTTAGGAACCTATGTGTTGTATTGTAATTGCATGACTGGCCTGCCACGTATATGCACTGACAAAAACTGAGGAATTTAAGAACTCTACGCTACGATTCAATTCCAATGCACCTTTTTTGATTTTAAAAGCATCAGGTAATTTCAGCTCAGCCTGAATCATGCTTAAATCTTTCGTGGTTTCAGGGTCCATTTGTGCTTACCATATGCTTAATTTTTTAAATTTTAAATCACGATGATTCGATATAGAAGTTACCAAATTTGGTATTTTAGTGTTCAGCATTTAGAAAACATGTTGAAGTGGTCTTGTGAACCTATGTGCTACAGCAAATAAGTAGGATTTGTAAAACTAGAATGAACAACGTCCTCTCGAAAAAAACGAGTAATTACGGTGAAGCTCATTCCCAGCTTGAAAGTATGCTTAAATCATACTTAAGGTTTTCGAAAATCTGAGCCTAAATATGCTTTTGAGTTTCATGTGTGTAAAAACAGGTGTATGTGTCAAACATTCAGGCATTTCTACGCTGCTGTGAACTAATAGGATATACTTAAGTCCGTGGTAACAAAAACCCAAATGCCTGGATATGACAATGTATGCTTGTTGATCAAGCAAACTATTCACGTGCACTTTATATGAGGTTCAATACAAACATATTCTACAACAAAGGAGAAACGTCACAAAGCAAGAGTCAAAAGCCAGGGCTAATTACGCTTTTGATGGCAATGAGTCCTTGTCCCTTGATTCTGAGATTTTTACTCCTGCCGTCAACCGTAGTCTGCAGAGTGCGTACATAAATCCGACATGTCCGACACTTCGAGAAGCAATACCTCAGAAGCTGTACATTTACACCATAGAGTCGCGGTGATCAAACGAGACATACAAACTGCTTCGTCCTTACTGGCGAATATATTTTTACGATCAAAGTTTTTAAAAAATGTCAGTAGTTATTTTTACGTCAATTTTGTAGCATATCAACTGGGAATTATGAAAAAGGGAGAACGTCTGTGTTTCTATATGCAAAGGATTGTAATCAGCGCTTCTAACTTACCATCTTAAAAACAGAATTCGCCGAATAGCTGCACTCTACTACAAATCATGAGGCTCAGTTATCACTACTGAAGTCATATGCAGATAATCCAATTTCACGTTCATAAAAATGCGACATAACGTTCAGTAAGTGTTGTAGCGAAATTGATGAGAATTTGGCATCAGACGACGCTTTATACCGACACACATTCAACGCGAATCAGTCTGCTCTTACAGTAGAAAAGTGCATTATAGTTTTTGGTTGACCAGTGTCTGAGCTGATAAAAGTAAAGTGGATAGTCGCAATATTCAAGAAGCAAAAACCTCTCAAGTGCAGAAACAGTTTATCTCAGCAGGATTCATCAAGACTATCAATTGTATCAATGGTATGACCTACTTAGATGTAGAATATGACATGCTTGTCTCCATTCGGTGTACTCTTGGCGTAACTGTCTCCATTCGGTGTACTCTTGGCGTAACTTAGACGAAGAGATAAAAAAGTACGAGACAACAGTGCAGTCAAGATGCGGTCAAGCATCACAGTTAAGGCAAAACTCCCGAAAACTTGTCTAGCAGCAAATGAAAGCACACCGTGCATACAAGAGGAATAAAATCTCTGATATCAGCATATAACAAATCTTTCACGAAGTGTGCTAATCCATAAAAATACTTCATCTGACAAATCAGTTTTATTCTATTCCTCACAATGAGATATCCATGCGAAAGTCAGTTGGAACTCTATGCAGTCACGAAATTTAAGCCTCGACGACAGGCGTATAAAGCATACCACCAACTTAATCAGTATCTATAGCCAAATTAAAAATCCATTCAAACTATAATTTGATCTCAACTATTAGGCACACGAGTTCCAGGTAACATGTTAGCAACAATCAAAACAAAGACCTCCTTGAGCCCCAGAAATATAAAATTTACAATATTAGTCTCACTCAACTTCGACTCTGTGTGAGGGCTATCAAAAGAAAGCAACTAATACATTCATCAAGTAGGCAGAGGTATATAACTATAATTTAAGTGAAATGATACATCCACCTCGTGTTCAGCAGAAAACAGAGACAACTCAGAATCTCAAAACAAAGTTTGTAACTAACATTTTAGATGAGCATATTGTATATATAGGTTTCTGAGTTGCACTATATCATTTGATGATAGCAAGAAAATGTTGAAAAGCGTCGTGTTTGTTTGTTTTCAAAATTCTGAGTTTCAAAATTGTATCTTTTTTCGAGAGCAGCATTCACGTCATGTCACACAAGCATCCAACTGAAACGAAATTACTGCATTTGACTCTTACATAAGACCGGCTCCAATGATGCAGTTTAAGAATTGCTATCAAAACATGATATTTGTATCAAACCGAAAAAATTCAGCAAGAAAGAAAGAAAAAGGAGAAAGATCGGGAAGAAACACATACATAGCACACCGACAAGGAAAACACTGAAAACAAATCGAAACAAGACAAGTACATGACGAAGAAGCTCCATTTCGCTCCCCATTTCGATAAGAACTAATAAAAAAACAACAACAAACAAACAAACAAACAAACTAACAAACGAAATACTAAAACCGAGAAGTTTGACTCTGACACAAACAGCAACATAAAAACTCCCAACTTATTACGTAAAACTCCAAAATACGAGGAGAAACTGCTGATCAATTGTGTTTACAAACAGTGAATATATTCGAATGATCAATACACTCATAACCCTCTTCATTCATTGCTTTCGTACCAAGAAAACGCCCAAACGAAGAAGCAAGTCTTCTTGAAGTTCGACAAAATTAGTTGTTTTTCAAAACTCATCTAAATGGAAAGACAGACCTTAATTATTTGATTGTCTTAATACTATCCTAAACCTTGTTTCATGTTACAGCAAGTTGACATTCAGTTACACGTATTACCGTACGATGTCCCGTTCGAGATTGAGTTCCTAAGTTTAGCAGCTGCACAATGAAAACCAATTTCTGAAGCATGGGTGAAAACGGGCCAACAGATAGAATGACAAAAACACACAAGAAGACTTTAATAATGCCTTTGCAAATCACCACCGATGGATTTCAATGAATTCACGCCTATTTCCACTAGAACGTTTCTTCAGTTGAAGAACACAATGAACAACCAGCACGGAAATAGCAAATCACTACCCGGTAAGCCTACAGAAAGACTACACCAACAACCACGTAACACACAACTGATAGAAATTTCCATTTATTTATAAATACGCATTTCCATTTGTCACTGCCATAAACAGAAACACAACAAGACACAAGACACATGCATTTCCTTGTCCACGAAAAGGTAGAAAATTTATGGGTCAATCCATATTTGACACTACCTATCGAATTTTGCAAATGGAGTGCAAAACACACTTACAATCCAAACTTTAGATACAAACGTGCTGAAAAAAGCATGGCAGGCTATCAGAGCACAATAACATCTAGATGACATCCAACCAAGTCGAAGATTTTCGTCCTTCTACCTTGAGAAAAAATATATCAAACAGATAACGGCATCCATCGACTGCACTGTCACCATAATGGGCGAAACAACGTTTCTTCTGTATTGCTGTCAACAATAACAGTTTTCATGGTGCAAGCCACACCCATGTCCACATACCCCCTGCCAACAGCCTGGAATCAGATGCTCTCATCCATCCACCCGTCCATGGGCGCATTCAGCTACACAGTCAAGTGTAATTAGCTCTAGTACAGGGGGTAGCTAGAGAGATCTGATCCCAGGTTAATCAATCAGTAAAGCTCTGTAACATGACATTTGTTAACACATTACGGATAAAGCCTTGAGCAGCACCCCTCAACACCTTGATAAATTAATCCATTGAATATTGGAAAAGTATTTTTGCATAAAATTCTCCAATTCAAGAGAGAATCGACTTCCTAGCATATAATCAAAGTGTGAGCATGACTGTCCTGCAGACTACTCCACACGAGAAGAGAGCTACCAGTGGTTCAGTGCCACAAACCAGCAGAACGCATGCGTAAACATTTCTACTAAAAACACGGAAAGATATAGAAAGCACTAGCTCATCTCGAAACAGCTAATATTAAAAATTTCCACATAGCTTTGCTTAGTAGTAACCACTCTTCTTTGAAGAAGGTTTCCTCCGGACATTGTGTGGTTCGATGCCAATCCCAAGATAGTCATAAATTGCCACAAATGCGCGATGTGGCACCAAACTAAAATATTAAAAATACAGTACTTCATAACAGCAGTACACAGACACAAGCAGGGGAAAAACTTCACATGGGCGTATAAGGAAGATGAAGAGTTTCAAAGGAGCAATAAGAAAACAAGCTACCAAAAAGGTGTATTCCTGCAAACTAAATTACGAATCATTGTGTCACGGGTTCAGAAGAATGACTTAAGGCCAATTTCCACACAAGGAGTATCGTGGCGAAGCGAAAGATTTCGCTTCAAAACAGTCGAAGGGGATGCAACTAAAGTTCTCGCTGCGACAAACACATGCAGCTCATATTTCATTCGCTAAGCATGTGCCAAAGCGAAAAAATTCGCTTCGCCGCCCAAGACGCCGTGACTTTCCCTCAAGTGAAAATCCGACTTTACAAAGGATTGATTGTAACAACCACTATATGAAAAACAGAGCACTCACACAAAATAATGTTCACACCATTGTGAAATATGGCTCATGCAATCACATTTATCATTTATAATAATATAGCCCTTTTTACTTAAGAAGGAATTTATTCCCATCCAGAGAAAACGCTTGAGAAAAACAAAAGCGTAACCTAAATTTACATGTGAGACATTTTGTTGGTACACTGACCAGAAAAAACGTTTACGACAGTTTTGTGATAAGGGTGCCAAATTTGAATGTTTATGACAGTTTAGCGATAAGGGTGTCAAATTTTCCCTTAGCTTTCCATGCCAAATGGTAAAAAAGTATGCATGGTCGTAACTGCACAAACAAGTCACAAAATTAGTATACCTCCGCAAATTTAACAATGCATCATTGCGCAAAGCCAAACAAAGGAACATTGAGATACCAATTATGGCCTAAAATACCAAAATCAGGGGAGTTTATAGAAAACATTTTCAAGCCTTGGTTTTCCCAATTTGGGATGGGAGATAACAGTACTATTTCTAAACCAATGAAACTGGGAATGAAATAAAGATATTTTTATAATTTTTTGATGGTTCTGGTTGTCTTAATTTGGGATGGGAGATAACAGTTCTATTTCTAAACCAATGAAACTGGGAATAAAATAAAATATTTTATAATTTTTTGATGGTTCTGGTTTTCCCAATTTGGGATGGGAGATAACAGTACTATTTCTAAACCAATGAAACTATAGTTCTCCGAAAGATATTTTTCCCCCGAAACACAAAACATAGCAAACATGGCTACTTATTTTCATACCAAAAACACCATAAAAATGGCCATTTCTTCCAAAAAAACAACAAAAATAAATAAACAGCCAACGCAAGGTCAAGAGGATCTTTATGAGATACGACATATAATCCATCACTGCCATTGATTAAGTATCACACCAAAAACAACAAAAAAAAATAATGCACAGGTCTTGTAAACACCCTACAGAAAAGTAAGACGTCTCTCAGATATAATACATGGCTCATGGCATAATTAATAATTGCTAAGTTTTCCATCTAACATTTGAACAAAGTAATCAGAATATTCCAAAAAAACATAAAAATTACAATTTTTACCACAGCCATGCCAAAGCCGAAAAAGATTTTTTCCAGATATAATGTTGCCTACATGCCAATGACAACTGCTGCCCAGTTTCAAACCAAAACGTACAAAATAGTAATGAACAGATTATAAAAGATTTTGAACCCCCCTCCAAAGGACAATTTTTAGCACAAAAATAACTACGCCCAGAGTGAAGAGGAGTTTTCATAGCCATGCTACATATTGTTCATAACATAAGTACCATTGTTATCATGTTTGACACAAAAAATCAGAGAAAACAAGTCACAGAATTAGTGGACTCCCGCAAACTTAATTGAGAATTTCTGTGCAAAGAAAAGAACGAGACATGAGCCACACGATTTGCGCGACAAATGACAAAAACCTAATGAATTGTCCTCGAAACATGAAAAAATGCAACGACCCAAACAGCCGTCATCGACATAAATCGCCACCCATGTGCTGAACAACATATTCCCAAAGCATAAAGCAAATAGTTCCAACAAAAACCTGAAAAAGGCCATTTCTGGGCATAAACTACCGTCTGCATTCCAAACAATATTTTTGTAAAAAAAGTCCTGTTTCATCACTGACCTTTGTGCGAAATTTCAAATACTCACAAAGCACATTTGAAGTTTTGGAGAATTGCTGTATTTCAGATCACAGTAGATGGTAAAACATTTCTCATGCAAACCTTCATAAACAATACAGCAAAATCAACCATTTACCCTATTTGGTGCGGGCCTTTTGACGTATGTTAATGGTACAGCTGGGAGGTAAAATTACACCCCCTAGAAAAAAGTATCTTTAATCAGCTCCAATGAGGATAAAATTCGCCGGGAACATAGTAATGCCTTCAAGCTGTCACGTGACATCAATAATTAGCGATGACATCATAAATTTTGGTGACATTAACAATCTGCGACGTCACCTGAATTTTCAGAAAAAATTTCAATTTTTTGCATCAAAATTGTTCCCAAACCAATAGAAAACATCTTTGCCGTTTTGTATCAACATTCTAGCAAAAAGGGGCGAAAATCACGATTTTTGACAACTTTTGCCATTTCGCAGACTTCCGGAATAAGCCCACATCTCTGGACCCGCGGTAGATGTAACCTTGAAGTTGAGCCTGAGAGTCTCCAATTCAATTCAAATAAAAGTCCCGAAGTGATGGCTGATCAGCATTTTTGTTTTAACACTAAAATAGAAAGTATGACTTGGGTAGGGGGTGTGGGGGTGTGGGGTGTGGACCTACCTCTCCCCTCGTACCAACCAAGGCTAAAATCTTCATGAAATGAAACTAAATACTCTACGCAGCAGAATATTCATTCGTTCCGCACTAGGATTTCACACCATGCAAATACTACATCAGGACATGAAATCAACAAAGCATAGATAGTGCATGCAGTAGTGGTTAGTCTACAAGGACTTGATTGAATTCTAATAAATTCTCATACTGCTCACAGAAGTTTCACGAGTGGAAAAAATTGCGATCAATTCTGATGTTAAAGAATGGTAGGTATGCCCAAACATAGTCCCGGCAATTATCTTTTCATTTGTAACTCAGCTGTGCCATAAATCCACTTGGTAAAGAAATATACACCTCTCTACAGATAAAATAACTTAAGGGAAGAAGCGTTTGCAGATATCACAGTTTTTGGTCAAATCTGTGACATTAAATTCCTTTTTGACCTCTAAAGATGCTCAACCGCAAAAATTAATTCCACTAACTCTCATAAGATAGTAAAAACGTTGAAGAAAAATACTCTTCTATCACGTATTACTTTTGGTTATAAGTGCAGCAAACTAAAAGATTACTTTTCGGGAGAAGTATGTTGGAATAACTTCCCAAAAATTTATGGAAACGGTTTAACCCTGAAAACATATTGCCCTGAAATCCTTTTTTAGTCTTGATTGCAAATATCGATTCCCGCCAGATGTCTACAAAATTTGACTGCAAAAATTATTCTTTCAAAAATATCTACCCTAAAGATACTTCAGAACACATACCATTTTCCATTATAAGCATGCTGTAAAACTTTTGGTATGACAAGCATTGTTTGGTTTGTTCTCACTGCATCGACAACGTCTTCAGCAACGTCGTTTGGTTGAAGAATGGGAAACAACCATGGTAAGCTACGAAACAAATACGTACAGTTAATAACATAGGCTCATAGTAAAGGAGTAACTGCTTATAAACTCATGAGACACAAAAACGGAGGGCTTAAGTCTGAATGAAACTCGAAATTCGTTGCTGATAAAGATAGGAAAACAATTAAAGATGGGGGGGGGGGGGCTTAGAACTCATAAGAAACAAGAACCTTAAGTCTGATTATAGAAGCTATACAGAAAAAAGTAAGTAGTTGCACTTTTTTGGGTCATGAGATAGAGCTCCTCTTGTCAATGTATAGTACCGGCAACAATTGTACGTTCATTTTGACATTACATTTCTTGCAATTTTGAGACCGTGAAGACCCTACCATAGGCCAATTTTTCTATTTTTGCCAGTTCCCTGTACCTGACAATAATACATTGTCACAAACCCAAAATTCGTTGCTGATAAAGGGTTAGAACTGTCTTAATCTCACCAAGCTCAGAAAATATAAAACGGTACGATGCGTAAGCTGAACACGGAAGTATAGCTCAAGTATACATAGAACAGTCAGTAAGGGACAAAGTAAAAACAATAGCCCAAAACATAAGAAAATGTATAGAGAAAAGTAGCTCACAATGTTTTAAGGGGCTACAAGTTAGTCTGAAATAGCAAACAACAACAGTTGCTCAATTGATATTTGATATTATCACTCCTTGACAAGGACATGCGTCATGCAAATGAAGCTTAGACAGAAGTATCAAACAAGTGTAATAAATAAAAAGTAAAATAAATGTGAACATTTTGACCAAAATTAGCTCTATTCAATGCAAAAACAACCTTCAAATGAGCTCTATGCAATGTAAAAGCAACCCCAACATAGGTCTCATACCTTAAAAACTCAAATCTTCACACAATATTCATGCTTTTTGGCAAAATGAAATTATAAAAGGGATTGAACAGAATCTGCATTTAGGGGTGGGTAACGAAATTCAAGAATTGAGCATCAGGATGAAGATATCTTGCTTTTTGTTGTGTCTATGGTCAAAATACTTCAGATTTGAAGTCCTAGAGGCAGTACTGTTAATTTACATAATAAATTCAAAAAGTTTTTGTTTTGAAGATTCTATCAGATCGCGTCCCTTCAAGTATTTGCAGCACATAAACAAAGATACTTACTTTGTTTTTGGAAACCAGGACATTCCCGTGTTGATGAAATGCGGACACACACAGGTGGTGTGTATACCATCAAAGCCTTGCTCACGTAACTCAAAGAATAATGATTCATGAAGCCCAACAAGAGCATGTTTCGTTGCAGAATAATCTGTTAGGTACTGCGTGCCGCATTTACCAGCACTAGAACTAATCGTGACGATGTGACCTTCGTTTCTTTCCATCATGCCCGGAAGGAATGCTTTAATCATCTGCATATGAAAAGAGAAGTTCCAAATCACAAAAAAGGTAGGAAGAAGTCACAAACATCCTGCTGCGTACGAGCAAGAGGAAACATGGAGGCCAAGAGTCAAAGACACAGAAGCTAGACCATAAATTCTTCATTGGCCTATATCGGTGCAATGACCAGGTGTGTCACGAAAACCCATTACATACTGCAGAAGATATTTCTGGTGATGACTCTATGCATTTCAACGGTATTCAACATCTTTGCTTCTAAGGGTAACTTATGTTCACGCATAAACTTCAAACTCGTTTTATGCCAATAGTTTTGCATGGCATTTCTGTTTTAAATGTTGCACATAGCTGCCACAAAGACATCCACGACTCAAACACACTGTCTAATAATAACCAGAACTAGTACTTCAGAGGACATACAATCAATTCATTCATAGTTCCATGCTCAGCAGGATACCATGGTAAGAAAGTAAATCTTCGTGTAAGTTGAGTAAATCTATAATTCGTCTGATAAATATGGTACGAAAATATGTGGACACGTTCATATTTTCAAATAGATATTTATAACAAACACATATATACTTTCTTACCCAAAACTGAGCCAGTACATTCACATCAAAAGACTTCCTGATCTGTTTCTCAGACAACATAGTAATACTTCTGCCGTTGAGAATGCCGGCATTATTGACAAGAATCTGCACTGCACCGAGTTCTTCATGGATCTGACTAGCCACTTTTCGCACATCATCTTCATTACTGCAATCACATGTGTACGCATGCGCCTCCATTTTCATTGATCGCACCAAAGCTGCCGCCCGCTCATTGGCATCTGAAAAAGAATTCCCAGTCAGGTTTCAAGTCAGTCCAAAATGGCAAAACCAGTTCATTTCTCCTTTGCCACATCATTAAGCATGAACAAGAGCTTGATAATTTAGGTCAGAATCCTGAGCACAGACACCATAAGCTGATCAAATTCTGGCACATGCTTCTAGAATACACATTTCTGTTTACAGCGTCACAGCAGGTGTACTTCCTTGCACTTCCTTCTCAAACGGTATAAACGAAACGATAACAAAACATCTTATGCAGCAGTGTCATCTGCTAGTTATTGGAGACCATTTCACATTTAATTCGAGTTACCGCAAAGCCTCTTTCCGGTGGCTATTAATGAACATATTCCCTCTCCCATATTGATTAAAATGAAGGGTCTCTGCAATTTCACGGAAAACAGATGATTGACAGAAGTTACAAAATAAGTATTTTGTTAATGAGCAAGGACAAATATTGAACAATTCAAAGGTATGCAACTGTGCTTTTAACAGGCTGTTATCTTTTACTCTATCATACATCCTTAGGCCGCTTCAAGTTCTTTTAACTATAAGGCCGTGAAATCAATTTAAATAGAGGAGATTATGAGGAATATAACCACTTCTTAGATTCTTTAAGGAGAACTATGCTTGTTCTTATAAATTTGTCAGTATTTGTGACAATTGGCTGCAATGAATTGTGTTGAAGCGAAGCTCTTAGTCCCAACAAAAACTTCTGCTTGAAAAATTTAATTGGATGCAACAAAACTTTTTGCTGTGACCAACGATTGCAGCTCACATAACACTACCATCACTGTGCATGTGTCAAGTCGAAAAATTTCGCTTTGCCACACACTTTGCCACTACTTTAGCTCAAAGGGAAATTTGGCTTGATGGACTTCAGAAGTGCCCCCTCCTGAAAAGATCACATCCTGCCCTAACAAATTAGAATATTCGTGCACTTCTTCTACTACACAAACTTTAAGGATGATAAACCGTCTCAAAATTCAGGCACATAATGTACAGCAAATCATACTGTTAAAATCTGACAAGGCATTCTCAAAATATTGTACACGTTAACAGAACACAACTGCAAATTTCAATTCATGGCTGCACTATGATTGACTGCCAAATGACCCATCTCAAAATACCTTTATCAATATCCACGAGTACCACTCTGCATCCTGCATTTGCAAAAGATATCGCTAACTGTTTACCAAGTCCACCTCCACCACCTAAAATTACAAACATGAACGAACAACAGATCAAGTACGAATGACAACGAAAACCAACATACGCAAATGATTGAGTATTTTGTATTTCATAAGCATCACATGATGCGGATGATAAATAAGCAGATGAATTACCACTACAGTTGTAAAATGAACATTTTGAACGTGAGCCCTTACCAGAAAATGACCAATAATGGCCTCACTGTAGGTAAAGATCGGGGATCTTATAACAATGCAAGAGATACACCTGGTAGAATATAAAAATCAGGACTAATAGAAAAAGGGAGAAACAAAAATCTACTTCGACTTTGAAGAAGTCAAGGATTGCAGAAAACGTCTGAGGCCGTGAAACACTAAATAGCTATTTAGAGAAACATATAACACTACTTGACCTGACTACTATCATATTCTTTTTAGGATAGGCCCTCAGCATTAATTTGTATGAGAATCAACGATATACTAACAAGAA
>JAOBRC010254909.1:0-14154 GCA_027575255.1 Scolionema suvaense
TGCGTTTTGGATATAGGGTCACTTTTGGCGCGCTATAGAGCGGCACCTGTTGAAATTGAGAGGTCAAAATTCAGGACCTTTTTTATGGAACGGACAATTATACGTCGATTGACACCACGTTTGTTGCTCTAGCTACTATGGTTCTAGAGTTATGGCCTTTTAAACTTATCAGAAACGACAAAAATTGCCAGGTCATTTTTGTCAGACATTGCGGAGTCTAAGGTATTACTCTAATCTGACCCCCAAAATCACAAAAAGCTAATGAAGCATTCAGCATATTATTTTGAAAATGTACTACAATTGGCCACACCTAAGCTTCAAGATGGTACTGGGAGACAAGCTTCGCATGTAAGATTCATACCAAAAAATTACAGAAATGAAGTATTCTTATGATATTTTGAAAAAAAGCCATGAATTGCCACCTGCAAGCTGAACAAGAATTTCGCCAGATATGACTATGGTCCATAACACAATTAGAACTGCCTTTCAGGCTCACATAAGAAATTAAAAAAACTAATGAAGTGTTCTTAAATATCTTTAAAAAGTGATAAAGAGAACTGCTTGTTGTCAGCAGACCAACAGCAAGTTTTCCCAAATAAAATTCAAAACATAAATTCTGCTGCACCTACTTAGATTCACACCACAAATGACACAAAGAACTGATGAAGTTTTCTTGAAATATTAGGAAACAACCCTAGTCCGGCAGTTGAGGCCTCTAAGATGAGGAAAGTAGGAAAAAATTGACTTGACATATCTTTTTGACTACTTCAACATATCGTTTCACCCCCTCAGTAAACTAACTTCCACCATAGCAATGGCTTTGGAGTTTAGACCACTTATTGTTGCTCATACATGAGGGTGAAGTTCCTAAATTTAGTCCTACGGGTGGTCTGGTCTGCCAATTACACACATTTGAAATTTGCAGACTGACGATACAGTTTTCCAGAGGAAGCAATACGAAAAAATCTAATGTGGTCAAAAACTATTTGGAAAGCGAATTTCTCAGAAAAAATGGTGTGGAAAGGCAAGAAACATTGCATATGATTTATGGCAGCACAGAAAGTTGCTTTTTGGTATGTTCTTAATATTGACAAAAATGAAGATCCCAATGTCAGAAAATGGACCCCCTGCAATAGGTAACTGATAAAGACAAATATGATCTCATGTCTTTAAAATTGCCAATACTCTGGGGTAATTTTCAAACATTAACCATTCTGTAAAGTACGTTATGGTTAGTAAAGCGATTTAAGTTTATAGATCAGTGTATTGACACCTCCTTGTCCAACACTTTAAGTACAGACTAATTTTTTTGCTTGCTTGTTTTGCTAATGTACCTGCTCATGTGCAGCCAGAGTTAAATGTATACTTGCTCAAGATGTCAAATATTGACCAGCGTTTAATGCCTTTAGTGAATCAGAAAGAGGTGAAACGTCTCCCAATATATTAATTTAATTAACCACTTCAGTTTTTGACATCTTCAGCAAACAAATATTTAATTCTGGCTTTACATGAGCAGGTCAATTGGCAAAACAAGCAAAAAAAAAAAAAATAGTGCATACTTAAAGTGTTGATGAACCTCAATGTTAGCACCATTATCTGTGATCTTTAATCGCCTTACTGACAAGATCATACTTAGCAGAATGGATAGTAGAATTTCTTTCATCCCCAATTTTGAATGGCTTGCCAAATTTGAAAATAACCCCAGTGCATTGGCAATTTTAGGTAGGTGACATCGTATCTGTCAGTAACCAATTCATTTTTCTCAATTTTAGGGATACAGTACAAAAGATACAGATAAAAAAAGTACAAATTTCAGAAGAAAAAGAATATGAATATGAATATGCGACGTTTTCAGCCTTTGCACATCATTTTTTGCCAGAAGTTCCCATGGCCAAACGTTTTTCACCACATTAAAAAATTTTTTTTGTTCCTCTGGAAAACTGTAAAGCTGGTCTGCAAATTTCGGATTCATGTAATTCGGGGACCAGACCATCCGTAGGACCAAACTAAGGAACTTCACCCTCATGTATGAGCAGCAATACGTGGTTCAAACTCCAAAGCTGTAGCTATAGTGGAAGTTGGTTTACTGAGGGGAGCGCAACCTTACACTGGAGTAGTCAAAAAGATAATGTTATGTCAACCTTCACGAGCTTTTAAGAATTTACTGACCTGCCCAAAAGTTTGATCTGTTAATCTTAACCTGAGCTTCTATATGTTCTAAGGGTATTTCCTATGGTCAATCTCCAATAAATATAGGAGTATTGCAATGTTTCAACTAAATTAAAGCTCATACGTTACCATTTGTTACTTTCTGCTGAATACAATGTGTGTATATTATAATTTGTGTAATTTGCAGACCAGATACCTGTTGGACCTAAAAATATAACTGTGGCCTCTATACGTGACTGTTAACATGTACTGTATGCCAATTTTGGTCAGTGTAGAGCAAGTAAAAGCATGCTTTCTGAAAGGATAAAGATGGTGTCATTCGGTCATCTTGCTCCTACTTGGCGAATAATGCCCCAGCACCTGCTGATCATCGACCCCCCAAAATGACCAGATTGCCAACAGTTTGAATGGTGGGGTTTTAGATCTCCAAAGTACAGGTGTAGATGAACTGTTCAAAGTGGTTTCCAGCTTTGCAACAATTTTTTCCTGCTTCGACCCCGTAACTGCTGGACTACCCTGGAAACGATCATTATTGGAAATAAATTAACATCCGCAAGACTGGCGAGATTTTCCCCACACATGGCACATGATTCAAAACGTAAGAACAGTTGTCCTTAAGATTCACACCAAAAATGACAAAAAACGAGTCATTTCTTAATGACAGATATACTCGGTAAAAGTCCTGAAAACGCCAATTTTGGACGTAAATTGCCACCATGAAGCCACAGGAGATTTTCTTCAGATATAGCGCACAATTCATAACACAAGCAGAGTTGTCATTTTGGACCACTTCTCGTTGTAAAGCGGGCCACACACAGGCCTAATGGGAGTTTCCAAAGACATGCCCAATGACTTATTGCATTTAGTTATACTGCCAATAAGATTAGCACCTAAAATTACACAAAACTAATAAAGTGTTCTTGAGATAATTCCCCCAAAACTCTGAACATGGCAATTTTAACTTTTAATAGCCCCACCCCCACCAACACCCCCACCCCCACCCCCGGAAGATGAATGAGAGTTTTCCAGATGTATGACACCCATAACACAACTATTACTGCTCTGAAGTTTTACACCAAAAACCACAAGAAGTAATGAATGGATCTTGCGACATAAAACCCTAAAGACAGCCATTCTTGGACATAAATTGCCACCTGCAATCTGAACAAAATCTTCTTTTCAAAAATCAGGCTACATCACTTAGCTTCCTTCATGGACACTGAACTTCACTCCAAATTTCAGAAAAAGCATTCAGTAATTATCTGCGAAGAAGTTTTGGTAATGGATGGGCAGAAGGGCAGACTACATTTTATCGGACTCTTCCACCAAAGCGTGAGTCCAATAAACTTTTTCCGCTGCCTACATCCAGGCCGGAATTGTTCGTAAGTTATTCTTCATTTTCAGAGGATTGGAGACTCAGCATTTTCACTAAAAATAAAACGTGTTGTACTCAATCGTCACAGGCGATTTTAATGTCGTAGAACACTCAAATAAAAATGTACAGACATCGCTCAGTAAAGTACTAGGAACTTACAGCTCGCGACCATGTCCGGACATCTTAAATCCACCAAATGGAGTCTGGGGAGTGATGTGATCATAACAGTTCACCCTAGAAACAAGAAAAAACCACTCAATTCACAAACAGAAGTAAACTAACTTATGACCGTATACAGTGACAAGTGATGCAAAAATAACCAAAAAGACAACAGTAACGGCCATCAACATGTTTATGCAAGAAAGCATTACCATGTGATAATTTATGTACCTGACCTTCAATCCTTCATTCTGGCCTGGGTTAATTTTACCTCATAATGTACAATTTTACAGTGTAAACAGGCATAAAAGTTTTATGGAAAGGAGAAGTATACTTTTGTGAAGAGAAAAATACTTGGTTAATGTGTAGACTACCTTAAGGGACGAAATTTTCGCGGAAGAAATTAATTTCGCGGATTTCGGGCAAATCCGCGAACTTAAATTCCCTTTTTTTAACTCCGAAAATGCTCAACCGCGAAAATTAATACCCGCGAAATTTATCCACCACTGAACAGCGAAAATTAATTCCCGCGAAATTTACCCACCACTGAACCGCGAAAATTAATTCCACAAAAATTAAAGGAAAATTCTGAAAACCTCAAAAATAGTACATTCTTTATCAACGAACTAAGGTCAAACGTCTCTTACAGTAATGAGTGCAGTACGCTAAAATGTTATTTTCACGGGGAAATAACTTCAAAAAAATTTATAAAAAGTGTTTAGCTGCGAAAGTTAATTCCAGCGAAATGTTCTGTTTAGAACCAACCGCGAAAATTAATACCCGCAAAATGGCCGAAAAATTTAGCCGTGAAAATATCTTCCCTTTTAAGGTACCCATGCCTATCTTTTCTTAAACTGTACAGAATCTGTGAGTTTTATCTGTGAATCACTTCATCTTGTTACCTACACTCTTATTTAATCATTAATCAATGCCATTCGTTTTTATTTATCCAAGCCGTGGTAACCTCCTTTCACATTATGCTACATTGAACAAAACTATTAATTTTGCGAAATTTTTGACACTCATTCAATTTCTCTTTGCAACTTACGCTACGTCAATACAAAAATAAATAATTACAAACCTTGCTGGCTGACGACTACAGTAGTTCACACAATAAAGCTATGATGGATTATTCTCAAGTCCATACAAGTCACCAAAACTGCTGATTATTTTCCCCCGATTTTTTTACCCTTTGAAAAATGATGCGATCACTTCCAAATATCCGGGAGGTTTTCAAAACTCATAAAAACACATTTTTGAGAAAAACAAGCATACTTGAAGAACACAATTATAATATTTTGTGAAAAATCAGAGATGACCTACTGTTGCCGCTAGTCAACAGTCTTACTGAGGGTTATACAGATAGATGCAAGTAGTTGCCATAGTGTAACTCTCTACACTTCCTTAGGAGACCTTGCTAGGACATGCCTATCAATATATGCTAAGTGAGTCCCTGATTTCATTGATCTACTAAAAAGGCTCTTTTCACAAGTTGCATCAGGGTTACATTGGCTTCTATGCCTGCGGAATGTGGTTTGTGGTTTCACAGGCCAATGATGACATTGGGATAAAAATGATTTCCCTCCTATTCTGAGCCATTCTGAGGGCTACAAAATTTCACTTTGAAATTCTACGAACGAAAACAGAAACTTAAGAATGGCACTTCAAACATACATCATGAATGGCATGGTAAACAACAAGAAACATTTTTCCCATAAAAATGAGCCTTTTTGAGGGTTACACAAGAAATAGAATAGTCACATAAAGAACCATGCCAACCATTTTTCATCAGAATCAACATGAATAAATTCGAAAGTCAGCAAGGTTCTGCCAAACATCGTCTGACTCACCATTGCACTTCAAAAGATCTCTGTATTTTTATTCCATTTCAAGTCAATTGTCAAGTGTGTCCATTTTGGGGTCACAAAGTAACCCTCAGAAATTCTCTTTTTTCGCTCCTTTCAGGACAGGGTCAATGACTTCAATCCAACAAATAAAAATAAACCTCGTCATCTGCTTTCCAGGAAATGAGCAGCAGCAAAGCAGCTGTCCAATGCAACAAAATATAAAACCCTCAATACATCCTCCCTTGACTAGCGTGGCATTATCAATCCTGGTGTGTGGCAAGCGTATGTTTAGAAATTGGAGACTGTAATGAGGTAGATGCAGTGACCCTCAAGTGGTGTAACCCTCAAATTTGCTTGGAAAGTAAATGTAAATATGAAGAGCTACCGTAAAAGTATCGGTTCCTTATCTGAGAGCATCTCCCCTTGCCAAAGATTTCTCACGAGAAGTCCTTTTACGTAACCCTGAAGGCTTATGGTAATCCACGGAAACGGAAATGAAAACGGAAACTATAAACTATGGGTAAAAATCTTCAAAATACTTATTTGCACTGCCAGGAAGCATACGCCAGACAAAATTTTAATTTGCAACCAGCCAGCAGTTTAGCAACATTACGAATTTCGTAACAAAACGTTTTGTCGTTCTTGTCCTTGCTATTCATAAGCGCTCTGCGATGAAACGACGGGGGTAGGATTTAGTGCAGAGGAATCGAATGCAAACAACTGAAGTCGATTGTTACGTTACGAGAGCGCTCCATGTTCTAAAGCCGGAGTTACCAGGGAGTGCACAGTGTGTTTCAAACACCTAGTTTACCCAAAAATTGTCATAAGATTTGGTAAGTAATCCGCTGTACTGCTCATTGATCATTGTGCCTATATTTCTTCGTACTTTTGATTAGAGAATAATTCCTATCAGAGCTAAACATAAACCTTTCCTTTCCACCAGATCAACAGTATTCCCCGTCTTGAAGTGCCGCTGGCCCACACGTATTCATCAAACACGTGGCATTTTGAGCAGCAAATTTGCAGACTGCTCTGGGAGGAAAACAACTACTATAATATCTCAAAGCAAGATTACTTGCATGATGCAAGAATAATCAAAGCAAATGAGTCGTAAAAAGACGAATAACAGCACAATGACAAGATTTTCATAGCACGTAAGAATTAGAATAGTAATAATGGTGATTTGAATGCAATTGATGGCGACAGAAATGGGCACGCGTTCATAATAGAGTGCTCATTTACATTACCCCCTGGTGCAGAAAGCGTGAATAAATGAACCGGCCATGTGATGGGTTTCCGTTTTCGTTTCCGTTTCCATGGATTACCATAAGCCACGCTGAAAAGGTGTTCTTCGTCAAAAAGGTAACAAAAGAGATGGTGATAAACCTCATAAAACGATGTTCTTTCTTAAATCTCTTCATGCAGCGAAGTTTCTACTCATGATCGACTACTAAAATACACAGCATAATGCATAGTATAAAAACATACATATATCTAACATATCATCCAGCACAGCAAACATCGACCATAAATCAGTAACCAAGAGAAAAAACAAACTATGACGATATGCGTTCCTTAAAAATAAGTAAATTTCACACAGCATGGACCTCCTAGAAATTTGGAAGCAGTCTTCTAATTTCGGAAGAACAGCAATTTGAGAGAAAATAGCATAATATCGTGAAAATATTTGCAGGGAAAGCTACAAAACAATGTCATGCCCATATACCCTTATGTAATACATATACTAAAGAACGTCTCAATAACATATGATTCAACAGTAGGTATAGTCCGCCAAAGTAGAGATGAACCAGAAAAACTTCATAGTGAACATTCTATATTCTACAGAAAACAAGTCGTCAAATTAGTGGACTCTCGCGAATTCAATTACTTAGTGCCAAATTTCAGAATGGGAAAATGCGTAGGTGATGGATGGATGAAGGTAGGATAGAAGGGCAGACGGACAGACCTCATTTTATCGGACTCTTCCGCTAAAGTAGGTGTCTAAAAACTGTAGATATATGACTCACCAGACAGATCCCGCTTTAATGCTGTTTGCAACTTTCATTGCTACATTTATGTCTTTTGTCAGCACTCCAGCACCCAGACCATAAGAAGTATTGTTGGCTCGTTCAACAGCCTCATCTAACGCCTTGAACTTGAGGATGGACTGCACAGGTCCAAAGATCTACGTAGAGAATTGGATAACATCCATAGCAAATTTAAGCCAACAGGTATAAGGGCTCACAACAGGACACTAGCATCAATAAAAGTCAAACACGATGAAAGACAAACTTTAAAGAGTAATGACAGAGAAATATTTGCAGGATGCTCATAGGAAAACAAACAGAAGTACCGCATGAATACCAAACTTAATTGCATAAAAAAGCTTGCATCACTTTCCAGGCTAAAGACATAGGTGGGAAGGGTGATTCCATCGCCCCACCTCTTCAGTGAAATCAATAAAAAGCTTTCTCCGGTAACTGGTGGAATCAGATGGACAAGGTGATCCATTTCATGAAGTTTTATTGCCTTTTACAGTTTTGTTTTTCTGTAAAACAAGTTCGATTTTATTTCTGGTCCTGATTTTATGCCTCAGCAAGGAAAGCTATATTTCTGGGCGGTGGTCAGTGGGAAGTGGGGCGGTGGGCTGTGGGCAAGTGGGCGGTGGGCTGTAGGCAAGTGGGGCGGTGGAGAGTGGGGAAGTAGGTGGTTGTTTCGTACCAGCCCGTCTGTTGCATGACTTCCCGCGTAGCATACTGACTACAGAAAAAAACATCTTTTACCATCTCGAGTAATTTTGAAAAACCCAGCACTCTTTGATCATAAGTCTAACAGCAAAGGAAGACAGTGCTTTCGATATAAAATGCATGCATGGATGTATGCATGTTATGGTTCAATCGCTGAAAAAAAAGAATACAGGGAGGAGGGGGTTATCTTTTCCAGCCTATTAAAAGTATTACCAGCAATGCAATACAATTTATACCTTACAACATACAATTTACTATGTTATAATACTGAAAAATTATAATTGAAAAATTGAATAAAATAATATTCAGGAGCACTAACAGTTTTCCAATTGTTTCAGTAGGAAGACAGGTGTAGGACAAGACAACAGAGGCAATTGTGCAATGGCAGTGGTCTGCCGGCGCTTACATGGCTCAACTCACCTAAAATATCTCAGTTTGGCACGACACGACTAGAACAAAAGAGATTGACGGTTTAACAGAGTCGAACTGAACGACAATCCCAGCCATGCGGCACTGCAAACAGGTTGAGTAGGCTTACACGGCTGTGCAACCTGATCCATCTGGCGTGGCGAGTTGACATGGTTTTATATATACGCTTGCTGGGCTGTGCTGTGCTGAAACCACCCTCTGCTGTAAAATTCGTTGATCATAGCACGAAGAATGAATGAGCAGGTACCAGTTTGCAGTGTTCCATGGCTAGGGATCCATTCAGTTTGAGTCGGCTGCTCCATATGATTTTTATAGTCCTGCCGTGTCCGAATGATTCATTTGGTAAAGCTGAATAATATTAGCACAGTGCGGCACAGCCGTATAAACCAAGTCTAACACTGACTTTTCAATCCTTGTATGGTATCTTAAAATAATATACTCATATTTTCCTACACAATAGTTTTTTGCATGAGTATATTCAGTAGTTAAACAAAGTTAGTGGTTAGGAAGTTAGTAACAAATATAAATATCCTTGTTTCAAAGAAGAGACTCAGGGAAAACTCCAGCGGGGACTTTTGTGAGGTATAATGGAAAAATCTTGCACGACCCCAACAAAGCTAATTTTTAACATGCTTGACAAGCTGGCATATGAGATACCTGAAGACTGACACAGGCACACGGAAAGGCAATAATAACAAAACTGACCACTCACTTCCTGTTTGGCAATCGTCATGTCATCAGTGACATCAGTAAAGACAGTTGGTTGAACAAAATATCCCTCGTCACCTTGCTTTTCACCACCACATTGCAAGTTAGCTCCTTCCTTCTTCCCACTATCAATCATCCCCAAAACCCGGCGGAATTGCTCGTCACTAACCTACAACAGAGGGTACAGCAAATTCAACTACGAAACTGAACTGAACCAAACATAAAGGCCGTGCCTATGAACACAATGCAAAACTTGTCAGTTCTATTTACGTTTACAGTTTCATGAAAAATGCTTGTAAAGCTCTACAGACACAGTCTTAAAGTCTAGCAGCTATCTTGCCAATAATTATGCATGATGTCAGTGGAGTATTCGAATTATTATCTAAACTTCGATACAGTCTGGATCACTGAAAAGTCAGTGAGATAGAGGATAATCGCACTGGTGGAAACCGCGCTTGATTGTTCAGCGATCCAGACTGCTATCTCACAGGTGGGAACGTCACTGTTTCAGATCACTGATCATATTTCAGTAGGATAAGCAGTAAGATATCAGTGAGATTAATATCAAAACATTTTGATATTAATCTCACTGGACTAAGCTCACTGAACACAGCGATGCCAGAAAGTGATACATCAATGACCTGATCAGCATGGTTGCAATTGACCCGACCATTTAAAATCAATTGTTCTGATGTTTTATGTATGGGCATGAGCATATTTGCTGCTCCCAGTGATCTTACTAGTGAGAACACATGACATCACAAGTTTCACCCAGTGATCTCAGTGTGACAAAGAGCTGCGCAACCCAGTGAGATTGAAGTAAGATTAGGCTTGTCACATTGGTGGGAACCCCGTCTTAGGCGCGGTTCCCACCAGTGAGACAAGCCTTATCTTACTGCAATGATCAGTGATCTAAAATAGTGACGTTCCCATCTGTGAGATTACAGTCTGGATCACTGAAAAGTCAGTGAGATAGGGGATAATCGCACTGGTGGGAACCGCGCCTTAAGGGTTAAACGCGTTCTGATGCCTAAAAGTTAAAAGCATTTAAACGCTGGTGGGAACCAAACCTTAGGATTTGGTAAAACAGTGTGCATTTCCAGTAAATCTTGTAACAAGCAACAATTAATAAGCTTTCAGTGAAGCATAACTTAGGCTAGGAAGTTGAATATGGTATAGTAACATCAACTAAGCCCAGAAAAAAGTTTCCTTCATATAGAATTCATAAAAAATACCAGTATAAGGACGTATATTGAACGTGCGCATAAAAAAACAACAACAATGCAAAGCTACAGTGGACTACCGAAAATTAAATCACGGATAATTGTCATATCAAAACATACAAAAGAGCAATGAGAAGGCAGATAACCTATAAATTATTATAACACATATAAACCAGGGCTACTGACGATCACGCCCAAACAACCAGAAAATTATTAGTTTTGGCCAATGATTATTGTCACAAAAGTTTTGTCGGCTTACCAGAGGACCTTGGTCTGTAGAACTTTCCCACGGATCTCCAACACTTCGAGTTTCGGCTAACATCTTGGAGACAGCTACAAACTCATCATAAATATCCTCATGAACGAATGTTCGTGACCCAGCGCAACAGTTTTGTCCATGATTAGCAAAGATTGCTTCATGAGCAACGCCAGCTGCCCACGTCACTGAAATAAGAAACAATAACATATAATAAAGACACTCACAAATAACAGAGATAACAGGAAAGCAAATAAACAAACATTAAAAACCCCCCACAAAACTGACAAAAAAGCAAGATGTATCCCAAATACATGAGAATGATCTGACTACAAGAGAAATAGAGCATTTCTGTTTGTCTTACATGTTCTTTGACATGTACTTAGCCAATAAGATCCGACCTTCACCAAGAAATTACCAAATTGGAATGCGATCTGTTCATAAAGGACTGCACAAGGTGAGTTACGCAGGTATGAAGGCCATTAACTGTATATGACTATAAAGCTCTAATAGATGTTTGTGACAGAGGCATAGCTTGATGGCAAAATTCATGTTCATATATTACATATCGCGACTTTCCAGAAGATTTCTGACTGATCCGTGTCAAGCTCTTCAATAGTGAGACCTAGATTAGATTTCTTGGAAATGCTGTGAGCATTAAACTACCACCATTCTACTGAAAGCCTGGACAAAAGGATCTTCTCAAGGATTATTAAAGCAAAGCACTGAGGGATTGTCAAAGCATGGAGCACTGAAAATCAATGACAAAGTGACAGCAATAAATGAATATGTTATAGACAAAAAATGGCCACACTCAACCCAAACAAGAGTTTTCTTAGATATTAACACAAAGTCCATATCATAAAACTATCATTGCCCTCCACTTTCTTACTAAAAATTATCAAAAAAGTAATGAACAAGTTTTAAAATACTTTACAAAACCCTTAAAAGGGCCATTTTGGGTCCAAAAAAGCCACACCTAATGGGACACAACAGTTTTCGTAGATGTGACAATGGTTCACAACATATATACCGGTGCAATTAAGCTACTAAGTTTCAACCCCAAAATTAAATAACAGTAAGGAACGGGTCAAGACATAATTATTTTCAAATCCCCTAAAATGGCCTTTTTAGAGAAATAACGACCATGCCCAAGCCAAGCAAGAGTTCTTTCCCAGGTATGAAACATGATGCATATTATAACTACCAATTGCTTTTTAAATAAGTTTCACACAAAAAAATTACAAAAATGAATGAATCTTGAAAATTTTGAAAAAACCCTAAAAATAGCCATTTTTGGGCATAAATTGCTGCCTGCAAGCCGAACAATAATTTTTTTTTCAAACTTCAAACTCCATCTCTTTTCTTCGATTATGATTCTTCTATTTCTTCTATTTCCACCATCACGCCAAATTTGAGAAAAATCCATTGAACGGTTATCCAGGAAAATGTGTTGGTGACAGACGGACCGAAGGACGGATAGACCAAAGCATGGACTGACGGACCTCAATCTATTGGATTCCTCCGCTACAGTGAGAGTCCAAAAAGCAAGATGCTAGCTTCTGGATATCTCTGTAACTATAAGCTTCAATCACATGAAAATAAGTCATAGACCATTGCAAGTTTGTCAGAGCTCTGTGAGATGAGCCTAAGGGATACTGACTTCAAAATTATTCTCCTAAATACTGAACTTTTACCGGAGAGTTTTGAAAACACAACAAAAGCATGAACAAGGAAAAGAAGTGTGGTAAAAAAACTCACCATCAACATCAGCAAATACAAGTAACGGGCTTTTCCCACCAAGCTCTAGCGTAACACGTTTCAAATTTGATTTCGCAGCAGCCTCGCTTACAATCTTACCAACCTGTAAATACATCACACATTATAGCATGTAAGAGACAAAACCAAAACAACAGCTCCATAACCTGAGGAATCCCACAAAATTAACACACCTAAGGTGACCTTTTTTACACAAAAAATCGGAACAACAGATTGACACAGATTGACATATTCTTTCAGGAAGCTTGAAAGGGAGGGCAGGGTCATATTCAGGACGGTTTAGAGGTTGGTCACTCTGAAGCCAAAACTCACAACATAGGATGATTTTGCTCCCTAAAGTATTTTACTTTTTCTCACATACGAGGGCTGGCATTACTCTCTCTCTACATGTTAAATAAGCAGTCTTGGAACTAAAATCTCTTTTAAAGTAAATCTTTGCGTCCAGATCTGGACACGTCAAAGTGCAGTCAAAACCCCCAAGTTTTGATTGGTTCAAGCTGCCATCATGATCCAATCAGAGAAATGCTTCAAAAGCAATTGTTTTATAATTTTTTCTTCGGAGATAAATTATTCTGCCAGCCCTCCTCACGTACCCAGACAAAGTTTTTATCAGAACCTTGCCTATGTGCGGGTGATTGAGCGTTTATGGAGTGGAACAGTGTGTGATCGTAATGGTGTCTGCTGCCGAGCTTGTGTCTGCTGATGAAGAAATTGACCACGTTTCACCTCTTAAGCTTTTGCCGTTTAGGAAATATCGTAAAAGTTTGCCATGCCCAGTGCAAATAGGATCAAACAAACCTACTTTATTCCCATAGAGCTAGTAACCCCCTCAGTTATCTCTTTCTGCATTCATGAAAGCCTTTTCTTTATAGGTCGGACAGGAAGAGGTGAAGTCTTCATTCCTTTGCTTCATCTGAAAGAAGATGGGCGAGTTGATGGAGAGTGAAACCTTATAAAGCGTTTCGGTTTGGGTATTTCGGTGGGGGAGCAGAGCGATAGTGAAGGCTGTTTTGAACTACTGCGTTAGAGAGAACTTGCGACGACCTTGACAACACATTCATCTATTTCAATTTGGGGCACAACACGGTCTACAGATCGTATCATCACTGCAGGGAAGAAGACAAATAAAATACCAAGCTTTCTTAGTCTCACTATCAATGATTTTGCTTCAGACAATTTTGGAGCGGTATATCCGAGGCGAAATCTAGCTTCTCTCGGCATAAACAGTTGCCCGCAGCAATACAATTATTGCTTCCTACCGACATGATATTACAGCAGCTACCCACTTCTCGCACAAGCACTGGAATGGTATCTCTGCAACCATGGATGTTTACATTGTTTATTCATATGCGAACATGATTCTAAGCACGTGCGCACAATTACTTAGAAGCGATCTGATTGGTCGAAGTGGATTATGTGCGGCATCAGCATTAATTATCGCGCTAAACATTCGACATCTCCG
>JAOBRC010255020.1:0-14152 GCA_027575255.1 Scolionema suvaense
GCCTGATTGGCCCACGGACCGCAATTTATGTCAAATTATGCTGATCACGCCACTATTATGCCTGCACTTGTATATTTATGTTGATTGTGTTAGTAAGAGACTGCAACTCTTTTTTTCTAGACTGGCCGCCTATCTACGGAGTGTCCGAAAGTAACCGGACATAAAGGTCGAGTATTGGATATTCAATGGGATCCATTCAATACGAACGTGATTGCTTCAGCTGCAGAAGATGGATGTATCAAGGTAATTTGACTGTGGAGAAAATCTTTGAAGCATGAATATATTTTGTGTGCAAATATTCGTCCATGGTAAATATTGGTGATTTCCCATTAGGCGCATCACCTGGGATCACTAAACCTTTCATTCCGGTGAAGATATAAGCATATCCTAGTTATGCAACCCATGGTCACCAGAAATTTTTAGTCCGGTGATGTTATACTTTCTCAGATCTTACTTAACAAAATCGTTCATTCCGGTGTTGCCATACTTTTCCAGATCTGGAACATTCCATCCGGTGGTTTAACACGAGATATGACCGAATCAGTCACTGATCTAACCGGCCACATGAAAAAGGTCGGTATCATCCAATGGCATCCGGCTGTCAACAACGTCCTGGCCAGTGCTGGATTCGATAATGATCTCATTATTTGGGACGTCAGCACGGCCTGTCCGATCAATATAGTCTCTGTCCATCCGGACATTATATACTGTCTGGCATGGGACCGGACAGGAGAGAGACTGGCTACCACATGTAAAGATAAACTAATGAGAATAATTGATCCAAGAAAAGGTGAAGTGACGCTGGTACGTATCTGAAACGACTGCATCCGACTTTTCGTTCGATATTTTTTTTTTACTCGTACCCTGATTTACAATTGCCTGCTTAAGCACTTGTTATTTGGACGGAACATTTCTAATCATAAAATTAAGCATTATATTTTTGTTGATTTACTGCTTTGTTGTCTGCAACACAGGTAGTAGTAGTACAAGAGGATATGTTTGCTATTTATAGGGGAATGTTTTTGAGGGTCTGGCTTAAAATCAATGTATTCGAAGTTGTTGTTTGTTTATTTGTTGTTTTTTGTTTGTTAGCATGACAGGGTACGGTACCTGGTGAATGTGACGTCTGTTCTTTACAAATGCCTTGCAGCTATGTCGCTTTGTTGTTTGTCTGTGAATAAAGAAAAAACACAGATTTTGGAAACGTTGAAGGAAGAAGATAAGAACGGCACGTGCTGTTGTGGAAATTTCATCTTTCTGCTTATTTCGATGCGACTTTCGCTCACGTGAAAATCCACCTTTAGCTGGATTTTACACAATAACTAAGAATAAACTGTGCATTTCGACTGGAGAAAACCTAAATCAGATACTTATTCTATTCTAAAATGGCTCTACTTATATTTATCCGGAATTTTAAAGGTAGAGCACGTAACCAGGAAAGAAATTTTTATTGAAGATATTTTCTTCATCTTTATGCAATGCAAAAGAGAGCATTACGAGAAAAAGGCTATTGGTTGGACTATACAGTGGTTTATGGAGTGGCCAAAATCTTTGAAAGTATGGACGAGGCGGAATCATTTTGAACACTCCAACTAATTATCTGAAGATCTTTCAGTTTTGTTAAAAAGTGCATAAATTGGTAAAACATTTAATTAGAATATTTATTCTTTCTTTTCAGGAGGGACCGTGTCATGATGGAGCTAAACCGACCAGAATCGCATTCGTTGATGACAACAGACTTGCGACGGTTGGCTCAACCAAAATGGCGTCCAGAGAAATCTGTCTTTGGAACACAGTGAGTAATATCTTTTTTCTGACATGATGACTTTTTGGTGTCAAGCTAGCTGTCACAAATACCTGAGTATTCCAGTAATCAATGAAAGGTACGACAACAGATGCATTGTGAAGTAAATTATTTTCATGCTTTCTCTAAACTTTACGCTGGTCGAAACTTTGGATATCTTAGACCGTTTATAACTTCTTTTGTGCGAGCGTAACAAGCAATAGCGTTTATGTATCATTTGAGAAAACTTCGATAAAAAAACTATAATGAACGTCATTAACCTTCTTGTACTCGCAGGTAAATATATCGCCAGCATAGAAGAGGTCGAAATTTGACAATGGAAATGAAAGAGAAGATTGAAATATTTCAACAAAGAAAGAAGGAAATTAGCATGAAAAAGCATTGCAACTTCCAGTATACAGTATAGTTTTTTCTGCGAAGTCAACAACGAAAGAAATAGAATCCAACACTTATTTCCCCAAATGAGGTTTCGTGAAACTTTTGCTACTGCTACATTTCATCTTGCTTTGATTTTGTCTCCCTGATGCAGGCTGACGTCACCTCTCCACTGAGTAAGCTGGAAATGGACAGTGCTTCTGGAAATATGTTTCTTTTCTACGATGAAGCATTAAAACTATTATATGTAGCAGGCAAGGTAGGCTTCGACACTCTTATGTAATATCTCGTTTGTCTTACTGTCCAGTTAACCAATCCTTTTCCCTAATATGGCAAAATTCAGACGGGTGCAGAGCATGTCTGCAACTTCATGTTTAGCGAAATACACACGCAACGGACAAACAGGGATGGAATTTAGATATCATTTTAGGCGATACGTTTTTATATTTAAAAAATATGCCTTGTCTTGTTTTAGGATTTACTGCCCGGAACATTCTATTATGCTTTCTTTCTATCTAACCCTGAGTTCTGTTCAGGGAGTGATACGACATGCGCAGTCAACAAGCTTTTACGAATTCCTTGCTCCTTTACGATGCACATTTGATTTTAGCCACTAATATCCCCCATCTTTCGATTGTGAAACGCTGTTCTTAAATTGCTTCTATCAATTCTTGAATTTAGCGGCTTTGCCCCCAAACCGTGAAATACGCAATTTTTTTTTCTGTGAAAGTGTCTTCTCTTAACCCTTCTTAGGCTGGGAAGGAGGCCAAATCGCCCCCACCCCTGGTGGTTTTTCTGCCGCCAAATCTTGAAAAGTAATTTTTAGGTGCTGGCTCTTGCTGACAATTCATAAAATTTATCAAGACATCGAATGACGTAAACATTTCCAAATTTAGGTCAAATTCTGTTGTTCTATTGTTCTTTTGTTGAGGACAATTGGAAATGGTCAATTTTATCCAAAGCCTAAAACACATCAATTTTGCCTTAAAATTGTTCCTAATGACTTGTAGAGTGTTTTGCACAACATTTTGGTGCAAAACAATGCCTGCCACGGCCATAATTTGCATTAAGTACTCATTTCTATTTTACCATGCTGACAGTACGTTCCCATTGTCTAAAAACAAAACCATTGTTTATGAAGACAATGGAACAATGAGATGGGTCAATGGGCTATTTTTGGAGAGTTCTCATCAAGAACTACCTACCCTCCAAGTTTCATGGCTATACCATGTGTGGTTAGAAAAATAATGAGGGGGCCCGATTTAGCCCCCCCCCCCAGCCTATATACATCCTCAAAAAGCCCAGCCTAAGTAGGGTTAAGGTAGTTCAACTGTTCTGAAACGTCTTTTGTTGCTCTTTTTTCCAATAAATGAACAGATCTCATTGTCTCGCAAAAATTTCGGTTCGAAAATATTCGGGCAAATAAATTTCGGATACTATAGTTGTTTTTCCAGATTATTTAAGTTTTGTGTTTCTATGCAAAAAGCTTTTCTGGCGTGCGAAACGGGGCGATAATGTGGTTTGAGAAAAACGATGCTGAAATTCACGTGATTATTGTCACGTGGCCGTTTTGTTCACTAGTCAACAAGATTATTAGAACACCTGCACAAAAAAAAAGTAGAATTGTACTTTACGTTTTAGATCTTTGCTGCTTATTGGTTACACGTTTGTTTTTTTGTAAGAACATTCATCTTGAGAGCAAGCCTTCGTGTTTTACCTCAATATTATTAACTTTTAATTAGGATTTTGGTGCTTTGAAGCCTTACGTTCTTGCAAACTTTGTTCTTATAGAAAAAAATGTAGTTTGGAGGTCGTATATTGGAAGTATTCTTACACCACCTCTAAGCAATCTTGCTTGTTGGTATCAAAGTCCTGCAGAATGAGTGCTATAAAATTCTACTAAACTGATCTAGTTCTTACAGCACGGATATCATGCATCCTTTACATTTGTGCACAATTTAGTTTTCAGAATATGTTTGTATGGGAAATGCGCGATAAAGAACAACCCAAATCACTCCTACCTTAAGGAGATAAATTTTTGCGAATCTGGGATTTGCGGAGAAAATATGTGGAAGTAATTAAGCGAACGCGCATCAACAAAAGAAAAGGAAGAATTTGGTGACATGCACATTGAGTGAAAACACGAGCCCAAGCGAATTGCTGTTGTTTAAAGTTCGAAAAATTAGTTCCTTACTTTTGTTCAGGTCATAACGTCCTTTACATAAATTTTGCGTGAATTTAATTTTGCGAATTTGGCGAAAATTAAAAACATAGCCCCTGAAGGTAGCTAGTGAAATGTTACTGTACGAAAGCCTTTGTGTATTTAGACATATAATGTTAGCTTCCTTTTAATTATTCTAGGGTGAAAGTACAATCCGGTATTTTGAAGTAAGCAACGACGATCCGTACCTGCATTTCTTGAGTATGTATACCTCCACATCGCCACAACGCGGTTTCGGATTTCTTCCAAAACGTGCACTCGACGTCAGCACGTGCGAAATATTTCGGTTTTACAAACTTCACACCAAAGGTTTTGTTGAGCCAATATCCATGGTCGTTCCAAGAAAGGTAAGAACCAATATTGTGCAGATGTATGAATACCGTGAAAATTGGACAACAGGCGTTCGTACTATCAATCAGTGTTTATCGCCCACCTGGCCTCTTACACTGACAGTGTATTTGTGTTCTTCTAGGTTGTCCCTCTTCTTTTTAAACACCAGCCTTCAAATGCAAGAAACACTTTCTTTATTTAGCAACGCCGGATGTTGATGCTCCCCGCTTGGGGACATCTTTTGTAAACAAGATGATGATGATGATGATGATTTTTGCAGATCATTCAGGGTCAGATAAAAGTTAAATGAACGGATAGTGCGAAAGGCTTGTATTGCTTCTTTTCGTTTCCTTCACTTATTTGCATCTGCAAAATCTCGATAGACCTCTATCACCAAGTAAGAAATCTCAAATCTTTGTTCCATGACACCCAGAGATGCTTCTTTTTTTTGTGTGTGAGATATTCTTTACGTCGTCTATGCCTTATATACGCTTGTCTTATGTCTATTCTCAGTCCACTCGCTTCCAACCGGACCTTTACCCGAACGTACCGGGCGATACTCCTTCATTGCAAGCTGCTGATTGGGTTGCCGGACAGCAAGCAGAGCCGGTGCTCATCTCCATGCAACAAGGTTTCACGCCTTCTGATAAAGTATTTGAAGTGATCGTGCAAAATCAAGCAGAGGAGAATATTTTCGAAGTGAAAACACAGGAAGCACCACGCAGGGAAGAAGATGTATGTACTATCGTTTTTTTTAACTGCAATATTTACAGTCTTGTCTTGTCTTTGGAACAAATTTAATAATTACTTGTAACGTGTGAAGAAAGTCAAAACTAGATCCTGGTGAAGCCATCTCTAGCATCCAGTTTTTGTCTGGCCTTCCGAAGGGCTACGATACGTAACTGGAAATTTTTAGACCTATCCTTAAATGTCTAAGCTTGCATATTAATATATAGAAACTATTCAGCTCAGAAGATCATATTAGGGAAATACGGATTCATTCTTGCTCTTGATTTCTAGCTTCGAAAAGCGTTTTACAATCAGCAAGACGAAATTCGAGCTTTGAAAGAACTCTTAAAATCCAAAGAACTTCGGATCAAACAACTTGAGTACCAGGCCTCTACACGAACAAGTACTGAGAGTACTGATGAGCCTGAGGAAGAGGAGGTGTCCTCAGATGAAGAGAAACCGACGGAGCACATCGTAGAAGAAATCCATGAGGACATTGAAGAAATTCCAGTCGTTGAGATAGAACATCTCTCAGAAGTTATAGTGCCAGCAATTACCATTGAACGTGTTTCAGAACGAGACGTGATAGTTTGCAATTAGATTTAAATATGTGTTTGTTTTATGTGAATTTATGTATATAAATTATAAAATGCTTATAATAAAACTTATTATAAAACGCGAATGCTTGATTTCGCTACTTGAGCAGAAGCCTGTGGTCCTGTTCAGCAGTATTTAGTAGATAGATACCGTTTTTTAGATCTTAGCATTTGCTTAAATTGCAGTTGCCTTCAGATATTGTTTTAGAAGGTCTTACTGAAAAAAAGATAACAGAAACTAAATATCGCTGGAAGGAAATCTGCAATCCTTGAAAATTTCGGGACAGAAGCCAGTATCAATCTTGAAGTAGTTCTAAGAGTAATGAAGCAGTTGAAATAAAACTATGGTCAGAAAGGTACAGGTGGCATTAAATGAAGAAGAATCCAAGAAGGATGAAGATCTGTTGTCTGGAAATTTGCTAAACTCATCTCAACTATCAGTAGACTTATCGTTTAAAAGTACATTCATATTGTTAGAAGTTTTCTCATACAACTTTTCCTGTTCTTAACAGTAAAATTGTAAATTCACATGCCATGCATCAAACGATGGGGACCTTGCATGTGGCAGGGCCAATATTCAAAGTCTGTTCGTGTCGCGTTGTTGCTGGATGAAATCTGCACAAGTTAACCAAAGACTGCTGCAGTCGGTTGTGGGTTTGGAAAGCAGTAAGCAAAAATTCTTCTCTTTTATTTTTTTAACTTGCTGTTCGCATTTATTTACATCACTTAAAATCACCATCCTTTGCAAGCAAAACTGTTAAAAATTCCCATCTCTTTATTTGCCCCAGTCCGATTCGCGTCCGGTGCTTTATCATGGGCGTCTTTCGTCAACCGGTCAACTAGCAGAGCAATTGTTACTTCATCAGCTTTATGCAAACCTTGAACAGAAAGATAAATTACTGTTACCTATAGTAAAAGTTGATTTCTGCTTACTACATAAGTTCAGACTTACGGGTAACTTCAGACACTCGCGAAAATTCTCATTTCCAGCCGAACAGCAACTTTTTCACTGCTCATGTGGAGTTTTCAACTTCTCAAACATTCCTTCTTTCTTTGGAAATCAAAATTTGGCACTTAAAGTATGAATATTTGCCTTGAGAGGCATTTTAGTTAGTAACGTCATTTTTCGGTCAAAAATAAATTGTCTAGTGTGTTCCAAATAAATCGTCCTAATTTTAAAACTTAGAGCTGCCAATTGAAAATAATGTGACTGCACCATAGGAAAAAGACTATTTTATTTATAGTTACCAGGAAATTGCATAAAAACTATATTCACTGCAAATTTTAACTTACAAATGCATTGTGTCCGAAGTAGTCCCAATCACAATGGTAACTTCGGACACCTTTTGGAAGTAGGTCATTGCTAAACTTCTCTCCGCTGAGGTCCGTCCTATTTGGAGGTGCATTCGGATGGACCACAATGTTACTGAGCCAGAAGTTTGGTGCCGTCGCGTAAGTTCCGCGCAAGATAATTTCAACTTTATGGTAAAATCTGTCCGAAGTCGCCCCGGTTGACGGTACTGTCTACTGATACATTTATGATAACTCATCTATCTACGGTACATGGGCCCTCTGGATAACGTAGGCAAGAATACTAGGTCGATAGCATAGCTAGCACGTTTACAGAAGCACCAACACGTATAGGCGTTTGGTTTTTATACAGACACTTCCTATATAATGAGTACATGATTGAGGTGTAAAGCAAGATACTCTCTGTGTAAGGTAGAGTATTTTCAAACTGAAAACAAGATACTCTCTGTGTAAGATAGAGTATTTTCAAAGTGAAAGCAAGGATAGAGCAGGCTATGATAGCATACCATAGCAAGGAACTTACAAGAAATGATACAGACCGCACCAGGGCATAATTAAGGTGGAAGCAAGGATAGAGCAGGCTATGATAGCATACTATAGCAAGGAACTTACAAGAAATGATACAGACCGCACCAGGGCATAATAAAGGTGGAAGCAAGATGCCTAAGCGTGGAGAACACCTTACCAAGGAAAGTTCTTCCCAGACTTTCAGTCTTTCCTCCGACTATCGTTTTATTGTCTTTTCCATCACTGTTGTTCCTGGACGGCATTATGGTAGATTCAATTGGAGAAAGAGTAGAAGGAAGTTGTCTGAAGAGTGTTGTTCAAGTTGTTGGTGTTGTGGATGATGTTGCTTGATGATTGTTTTGTAATCCGAAATTTGACGTCAAATGTCTTGTCGTGCTTAAAATTACGTCAGACCAGTCTCAATGACGTCAGATCAGATAGACAGCGTAAATTACATCTTTGTCCTTTGATGACCGTTTAGAGACATCTTCTTAGGCTAGCTTTAACTAAATCAATATAATAACATCAGTATGGAAAAACTGACCTTAGTTTTGTTTATTTGTTAAATTTTCGTCAGTCCTGGAGGCTGACTTCATCAGAACTGTTGCTTTGACTTGAGTCTGCAGAATATTGGTTTCCGTTGGTATTGGTTTTTCGGTCACAGTTTCTTCTGGATTCCAAAATGGTTTCCAGCGTTTGGCCTTGGGCTTTGATTTCCTCCACCCGAAAAAGAAACTTCGCCAACTTTACGATACACGATTTACGCCCTTGTCTCTATTTACTCCTTCGGCCTCAGTTGGTCTGTCTTCATACACTGGACCTTCAATGCTTTCCTAACTTTTCTTGATGAATACTGAGGTCAATTCCAAGAGTTGTTGGTTCCAGCCAATTAAATCGACCAGGGCAGTTTCTTGAATGCTCAGTGATGCCAGGTGCTGACCACTTTCCGTTCGTAGTGTCTCTTTGGTGTTCTAGGGCTCTTGTTATTACTTTTTTATTTGTTTCACCCACGTAAGATTTCCCTCAGGAACAATCGAGACTATATGCACCAGGATAACTATTAGGTGGTAGTTTGTCTTTGTCGTTGCAAAGTATCTCCTTGAGGTTGGGTCCGGATGAAAACACAACTTTCACACATTTTTGTTTGAAAATTCGTTTTAATTTTGGACCAATTTTTGGAATCCATGGAATCTTAAGAATGTAATTGTTTGGAGTTCCATCAGTGGCATTACTCAAAGGGTTATCCTCGTTCATGTTGACTGTTGTTGTTCGTCTTTCAGGAGGTCGGTATTCTCTGGCTATCTTTGCTAGTTTGTTTTTGTCATGGCCATTTTCAACAAAGACATCAACTAGAAATTGGATCTCATTCTTAATGTGTTTATCGGAGCCAATTCGCCAAGCTCTTGATAGCAATCCCTTAAAAACACCATCTGTAATTCCAGGGTTTTCACAGCTGCTGGGTTTTAACTGAACATTTGTTATAGCATCCTTCCGATGTGCCTCAAAGTCATATTTCTCAGATTTGTCGTTTGCAATTCGTATGTCTAGAAATGTAATTGATTTGTTTTGGTCTTATATATGGAGACATCGTATTTGGACCATCAGAAAGGACATTTAATGTACTTTAGAAAAGGTACCGAGATTTGGGGGTCTTGCTGCAACGGTTCTCAAGTTATAGGCGTTTGAAGCAGTACGCTGAAAAAAACGTATATTTACGTATTCCGCCGTCTAAGGGTTAAATTTATACGACTAAGCAGAAATGCTTAGAAACGTAACAATAGCTGCAAAACCACCACGGAACACTAAAACCTTGCATTGAAAACCAAAACAATCGAAAATTTGTCACCTTACTTTGTAAATGACGTCACACAGCCACCCGCAAATGACCTTGAACAAATTTTTTTGCAGAATCCATTTCTCTATAAATGTTGGAAAAAGTCTCAAAGTTTCGTATCACTCGCTTCAGCAGTTTGGGTTTTATGGGCAAAAATCTGGACGAAAGGGCCAAATAGTAGAGTAAAATAGGTTTAAATACTAGAGAGTATATTACGCCTATATCTGACACAAATGAACCGAAGCTTCTTACCGATCATAAATCAAAAGATGCTAGTTTTGTTGCTAAAATTCCAAAGGCTTGCATTTTGCAATGACCAGTTTCAAGCATTTCCTTAAAACTAGTCTCATTGAACATACCAAGATGTTTCTCATAGTTCGGATAAGAAGTTTAAAATAAAAAAAAATGGGATTTTTACTATAAGCTTGAGAGGAGAAATTCATGCAGCAATTCAAATAAAACCATCTTTTTTATGCTGAGCATCTTTGCTGAAATTTACATTTGATTTGCAGGCTTGCACATCATGCTCACTACTATGCTCACTACTACTACGTGACCCAACCAGACCAACACTTTGTGATGGGGTCTTCTGTTATTTGAAACAATGTACGATTTGATTATTTGTTGTTCTGTTAGGTGTTTTCCCACATCGTCTTTTGTCCGGTATATGTTATATTTTGATAAACGCGTAGAGAGAAAAAAGCAGGTGCATCCATATTTACCCCTACAGAGTATGGGCTTTTCCAGGTACTACGAAGTATAGGGGTATGGGGGAAGGATTCCGCTCCCTGCTAACTTCTGTGATAATTGTTCCATACCTAGAAAACGTGATAGAGATAAATAAGAGCATCTCATGACACTATCTCAGGACTGAAAATGTCCTTGGTGTGTTGCATTTGGATGCTACAAGTGATCATTGAGAGGGTACTTTTCAGTGCAGACATGGGTTTTATATACGCAGCCCTATGCAAAATTCTCAAACAGCTGTCAGAACAAAAATTTGATACCTGCAGACCTAAACTAGACATTAGCACCAAATTTGTTTTAAATGAAAGCTAGATGCATTTGTGGAAACCTGAACAAAAACCAAGCTTCAGGCTCGGCAAAGAGCTTTTACACGCGAAAAACGTGCAGATTGGGTGGATACACTAATTATTCTTTTGAAGCAGTCGTTGTTTTTGTCAACAGATATTTTGGTCATATCACTGAGTAATAATGAATAAACAATAGTTTGCTGTGAAAAAATCTGTATTTTACTTAATTTCTCAAAAAGCAGTGTCTAACATGAAAATATTTCCCTGAAATGAGCAACAGAAAATTGTCTCCATTGACTACCTTGTCGTGGCAATTACATGTGCCATTAACATTTGAACGAATTTAATAGCTTATTGCAATGCGCAAACATAAACCTATCTGCATCTAATAAAATCACTTCTTCCTACGGAGATCGCTCAGACATAAAAAAGTTTGTGGGAAATTCTCAACAGTTTACTTGACATCGTCAGAAGAACAACATCAATTATTGACTCGACAAGTTCTACATTCAGATTTTCACTTATCAACTGTCATTTAGTTTTACTCTCGCCCTGATGATGGTGGTGTCTAATCAACCGTTGAAATTTTGCAAAAAAAATTTGCTTTATGTCTGATTGATCTGCGTAGGAAGAAGTTATTTTATTAATTTACCTACACTTGCATATGGAAAAATAACTGCATCTAATATATACACAATATATAAAAGATAAATCACTCAAACACGATCGATGGACTACGTTCCTTAGATTGTTCACCTGGCTTCTTATTTCATAAGAACAAAAGAATATCCACACTTTATATTATGTGAAATACGTTGGTAAGAAAACAAATGCACAGCCTCCCAAAATTTAAGAAACTTCTGAACACAAAACAAAAACAAAAATACGAACTGTGAGAATTTTGACGACATATTGACATCTTCTTTGCATCTGAACATGTTCCTGAATGAACGAATTTTGGTTTTATGCCTTTCAGTGGCTTTCATATTTTGTTTCTAGTATTTACATCATGACTTGGATGCATTGTTTGATTGGTTATATTCCTTGTAAACGTTTCACATTAGAGAAACCGAATGAAAACCTTTTTATAGAAAGGTTTTCCTCAAAAATCTCACATAAGTTTTCCTACAACCACAGGTGCTTCATGTTTCAAAAAAGTGTATGTTCCGTAATGCTTCGATTAAACGCCCGGGGCGTTTATTAAATTTTTTAACTTTTTAGGGGCGTCTATTCGAGGGGGCCTTTAAAAGAGAGGGGCGTCTATTACATTTTTATGAAATTCTTCCTTTTTTCGTAGGCATAAACTTTATGTATCAATGAAATATGCACTAGATTACATGTCAATACCGTTGTAATTATCATCTTTTTCATATTTCCATACACTTGCAAGAAATAAAAGCCTCAAAACTGAAGTAATAATGTAGTAGTGGTAGTAGTTTTACATGTGTTAGGTAGTGTATCTCTAATAAACGCCCCTCTAGAGGGGGTGTCTACTCGAGGGGGCGTTTCATAGAGGGGGACGTTTATTGAAAAATCCCCTGAAAGGGGGGCCTTTATTCGAGGGAGGCGTTTAAAAGAAGGGGGCGTTTAATCGAAGCATTACGGTATGTGATCTCTCTAAATATCTTCTGATACAGTTACAACTGTGCTCTGACTTTCTCGAGGCCTGATTTCCACTGTCAACGGCATATCTTCGCTGCCAGTTGCTGGTGGATAATTTTCCACCAAGACGATGCCAAGTGAATAAATTGACTGTTTGAACTCGATGAAGAATGTCAGTAAATAAAATGTCAGTAACATGACCATCAGCCATTCTGAAATAGTGCTGATAACATGCGCAGGAAAACCCTGAACAAGAAAAAGAAGAAAATTTCTAAATCTTTGCGCAGTGAATGACTTTTTGTCTTGAGCCTTGATGTTACAAATTGCCCTCTTGCCCGGTCTTGATTGCTGCTTCACTGTTGCTTGTTGACCATAGAAAAGCATGTATAGATTTTAACGATAGAGGTGTTTTATTTCTCTAGTCGAGCTTCAGACTTCTCTTGAGAAGAATCTAGTACCTTCAGAGAACAGCAGAAAGTGTTGGAGTTCAATTGAGAAGAATCTAGTACCTTCAGAGAACAACAGAAAGTGTTGGAGTTCAATTGAGAAGAATCTAGTACCTTCAGAGAACAGCAGAAAGTGTTGGAGTTTATTTAATTTACTGCTAATAGGCGACCACAAGCAATCATTAGCTATAAAGGTGGTTCTAGCTAACTGTCATTCAGGGGGAGGTTTATATACCCCCCTCTCCCTCCCGCACCTATCTCCTAAACGGAAGGTTAAAATGGCATCAAATGTTGTATGGGGGTAGTCCTTAGCTCTCCAATAAACATCTTTGGATTCACTGTTCCTGTCAGTGTGCTTCAAATCGATCACATGGGAAGCCTACCATCTAAATGTCTATGTAAATTACAGTGGAGTTGTGCCAGACTACTTCAAGAAACGTGTCATAAATACGCTCAAATTTGGGGAAAATGTGCATGAAGAAAAAATATTGAAGACCTCCACGATTTAGACACGTATCTAAAGCAGTTCAAAAGCTTGCCTCTCCCTCCCACTTTATAGGGTTAGGAATATGAAATATTTCTCGTTTAGACTATTAAATATATTATACGTAAGCATGTGGTGTTGTGTGACAAACCATTTAGCGCTATCAGTGATACAGTAAACAAAGATTTAGCAAAAACGTTTCTTTCTACATCCTTGCAGTAATCGAATTGAAACTAATAAAGGTTAATAAGTTTAAAGATTGTTGATCTTACTCCTTTACTAATAAATGCGAATGCATTTAAAGGAACATAGACTTACCCCTTTGCTGAATTTCCACTCCATCGGTGTGTCCTCCCCACTGAAGTAAAACTGGAGCTTACCATCAAGAACACCGGCAAGTGCTGGACACGTGACGTCAAGAAACAATACCGTAGTAACTCCGTTGACCATATGCAAATCATGGCATTACGCATCTCTGGGATGACAAAGCGAAAAATCTTTTCAAGTTGCTAAATCTCTTTCGGCGGTGCATTGCACTTTACCCTCGGTGCTTACCTGCCTGTGTTCAGGGGTGCTGGTGGCACGGCCGAAATCTCTAAAAAGTACGCACTTATTTTCCATTAGAACAAGGACAAGCTTAAATTTAAAGCATGCAAAGAATGCTTTCGATCGAAAAAGAATTGTTCTGTAATAGAAGGATTTTCTTCAGATTTCACTGCAAGGTACCCACATCGTGGCAGTCAAGTATTTTTTAAGTTTCGGCCGATTTAGTGCCAAAACCATGATTTGGTTAATAATAAAAATTATCCATAAAATTTACCTAAGAAAGATCTAAGAAAATTTTTAATTCTGAAATAAGTCAAGAACATTGAAGTCTTA
>JAOBRC010255131.1:0-14143 GCA_027575255.1 Scolionema suvaense
TTCCCGCCATCCCAGCCACACCATTGTTCTGCCAGAGAAAATTGCTGGCTTCTGATTGGATAAGTAAGCTCCTATTCCATGCCAAGCAAGCCGGAAGTTTTACTTGAGACTCTTTTGTTTCAACTTATCATAATATCAGGATGATTCCCCCAAGAAACATGGTTTCAGACGAGGCTATCAAGACAAATGCAGGTGACTCTATTGAATCCAAAGCAGAACAGAACGCCATGTGAAGCCCCCATTGATACCTATGTGTGATGTGGGTTCATTCAAAACCAGTAGACTGCCACACCAGCTGTTCTTTTCGTGCATGTACTCAGCATCTAAGAGAAAAACGTGGTACATTGTAATTGTTCACCCCAACATTGTTCAGCAGCTAGTGTAAAAGATTTATAAAGTATACTATAACAGCCTTAAAGACCTACAGTGTCCGTAGGCTAGTAATTAATAACGTTCAATGCTGTGTGTCTATGAATTTTCTAATGCAAAACATTTCTGTTCGGAGGTTGCCTCCTGTTGCAACAAGATGGGGTGGTAGTTGTCTTTGATATGGTGTGAGACACTGTATCAGGAAAATTGTGTTATGAAGACATTTCTTAAAAACATTTGTGCAGGCGCTTCAGAAGTGCACCTTCTGTGCATTGCAATGGAAATTTCTTCACCACCATGAGCCTTTTTGGGGTTAACCTTTTTTTTATAACAGTTGTTGTACTTTCGATATCACTATTAAAAGAGTCAAGAGAGATATCTGTTTCCATGCTCTCTTTTTGAATGGGCATTGTTTTGCAAAATAAATAATTAAGATTGATTTTGTATTTGACATTTGTGACTGATATATCGTCTTCTCGTGAAGAAGAGGGATATTTCTTCTTGTAAACCTATTGATTAAAGCTTTTCTAAAGTGCTTTTGGCCCTGAAGCATGATCTGATAAATTTCGGCCAAGATGGCCGTAAGGTCACTAGATTTTGAACTTATTTGACATTTTGAGTGCTATTGGTGTTTTGCCGTTTTGACTGTTAGGGTCATCCATGGTACTTCTTTGTCACAACTAGTTTTATTTGGGATATACCTACTCCTAATTTGCGAATATAGCAAACCTTCCTCTCACTTGTGGCACTTGGGAGATGACAGATTGGAAGTAGACAAATTTATGAGTAGTGTGTACTGGTCTTGTTATGAGAAAGTATAATTATTGTCTCAACTCCAGCTAAAATTTCAACCAAGATTGCTACTGCAGGCAATTTTGCACGCAGATTTGGTATCCCAGGGTGACTGGATGGTGTGCAGTTATAGCCAAAATGATTAGGCAGATCAGATTTTATGGCCTTGGGCAGTTTCACTAAAATTAGATAGATTGCCGTCTATAGCTAACCACACATTATACCTTACATGGACTCCATAAAATAAGTATGGGTTACTTTCTGTAGCTTTCAAAAAGGGAACAAACAGAATTTAGATGCGACATGTTTTATATTCACTGAATGCACTGGGAAAGTTATGTACAGCTCCAATCCTGAAATATAGCTGAGGCACCAATAAAGACATGCGATTAATCAATACTGTTGACACTCCTCTAAAGAATATGATGCTGACTCGCTACTACTTACATGGCAACAAAAAAGTCACAACCTACAAAGTTCAAAGGCAAAATACATAGTAAATAAAATGTGTATAAAGTAAAAAATTATAAATGAATAATAAATAAACCAGGTACCCTGTACCAGAAAGAAGCAAAGTAGACAATAGAGAGAATAAACAAACAAGCAAAATAAATGCAATGACTTCCCTGGACTTAAGTTGGAAAGTTGTTGAAGAACAATCTAAGACAGAAAAAGAAGAAACATCAGCCTTAGTACAGTAATCTGGATTGGGACCTTTCCCATAAGTAAACTTTCCAACTTAAGTTAAAGTATGGTATGTATATACTGTGGAAGAAAGGTTCCCCCAGAGTAGTGTCGTTGCATTGTCAAAATGAAACCACAGAATGTCATGTGTCAAAATAAACTCATGCAGAGTAATGCATGAAAACAACTCACAATGCACAATTTTACCAAAAGGTCTGAGCAGAGCTACACTTGTTACAATTCTGAACAAAAATAACACCTTTAAGGACATGTTTTGCGTTTACAAGAAAACATTTTTAGCTATAATGACAGCATTCAGCAAATCAGCTAGAATATACTAGGCGACGATTATCACTCTTAAAGGAGAAATAATGGCACTGACACGAGTTGCTCTTATGTAAATCAAAGAGAAGCATGTCATAAAATACTTGCCAGGTGTCACTTGGTTCCTAACCACTTCGTTGTCGCAAAATCAGCCATTCAATGGTTCAAATTTTCGGTCACGGTCATCGCTATTTTGTTTCTTGCTAACGGAGAAGGAAGTCTGGGCTCTAGTCTGCTGCACGGAGCTGTGGCGTGAAGGCGGCACCTGCCAACCTTCAAGATGGCTGCAGCCCAAGGAGATGTATGTGACGAGCAACTCAGAGTGCGAGATATTTTGATTTAAATCGGATGTCAGATCGTTGCAAATTGATTGTTTTCATGGAGTTTTGATTACTCGAGTTTAGCAGGTGGTGTTATGTGCAAGATGATGACCCAGACAGGAGGAAGAGAGGAAGAGCTGGCCACAATAAGATTTGCTGTTGAGAGTGTTTTGGTCGTTTGCTTTGAGCCCTGGTGCTGTGATACATAATTGTGAGTACTGTAAGTAGAATGTGGTTCCCTTGGATGAAAATGGGAAGTTTGTGTCACCGAGGTTTTTTTGCATATGCTGAACCCATATTAAGTTGTTCCCCTTGCCTATAAAGTTGGTATAGGCAGCTAGGAAGCCAGCGCTGAGTTCAAGTGGAAGCACGGCTGCCAGACATCTCATCTGGTGTTTACCTTGTGCATAGTGCACATATGGGCAGAATCATACATAGTGAGAACCCCCTAACCTTAGGGAGGAGGGGGGAATTGGAATTTTGAAATTTCAAGTTTAGGAGGAGGTCAAGGAAATTCATTTTCAGGGGCGGGGGGAGGGTTGGAATTTTATAGGGGGAGGTTGCATAATCTTGCCGCTAGTCATGGTCTAACAGGAAGAACTTGCGTTAATTTGCCTGTAGTGCATACAGGGTTTTTTGTCAAGCGTTTGTGATTACTGGGTGTTTTGTACAAACTTCACCCTGGCGATGTTTTTCTTTCAAAAATTTTAATTGTTCTTTCAGCACGTAGCTTGTATATGTATATAGCTTGTACTAATAGATGCGATTACAATTTCTTTGTGCTGCATGGTTTTATGTTGTTCTACATATGTTCTGCATTCAGTTCTGTCTATGCTGTGAGAGTGTATGTCTAAAGTCTGAGAAATTGCTAATGTTATGTTGTTCAACATATGTTCTGTATTCAGCTGTAAATGAAAAAAACTTCACCTCAGCCTATGCACTCAGGAACTTCAAAAGATTTCCCGTGTTGGAAGGATATGATTCTTGGTGCTTTCATACTACCAGCCTTTAAACAATCATTGACCACTTTATATAGAGATGTTTGTAATCCTAGACTAGAGTGCGAGAAATAAACTTATAAGGGCAGACCTGAATTTTTTCATATTTAAGGGGAGCTTGTCCGATCAGGGGGAGGTATGGAAATTTTCATTTTTAGGGGGTCCCCGTACTAGGGGGAGGTCCATACTCCTCTGCTCACTATGTCACAAAAAAACTCTGCTTCACGAACACATTGCCTGCTGCCTGGTATCTAGCATAAAATTTACCAGAACGTTTTCGTGATCAACCTTTTCACTTTCAGCTTGCGGCCCAAAGACAGTTGAACACATTGTTACATTGCTGGCAGAAGTCCAGTGTATTTAGTATTTTGCCTCATTTTCATTTTCTGGCGCACTCTACACTCTCATGCCCTATAGTTATATGTTGTACGAGAGGTTTAAATGGACGTATACTCTCCAGAAGTCTTGTATAGGCGTATAATCTAGCTACAGTATTTGAGTTAGACGTTTTGTTAAAACAGAACAGGCTGCAGATTGGAAGTAAGTGTCTTTTGTGTTTCGGGTTGTGGAGCTCAGGGTGTTATTTACAGTATAATGGGGCACAGTACATTTCTAGCTGAAATGTTAGTGGGTTAGGCTCTACTCTTTCTTCAAATGTTTCTAATTATAAGCCCTGATCCCCCCTGACCAACTTCTCAGAAAAGTCTTGTTGAGGAGTGTAGCTACAATTCAGTGTGTGGAATTTTTTCATGTCCTGTCATGCATTCCCTGAAGTTAGATTTCATGTTGTGTATGTTTAATAAAAACGTGTAGCTAGCGAGCTACTCAAATAAACATCCTTTTTTGACAATGTTGGTATTAAGAAAAGAATCATGAACAGTCACACTAATATGACATGAGATTTTCGTGGGCGACTTTTCGAAGAAGTTTTGGTTGTACTGAACTATCCGTCAAGAGACAGTCTCCAATAGAAAACTTTTTAGTGATTAAGAAATAGACAGGTCTTTTTCGATGCAACTCTTCTCAATGAATAAATAGCGTTCCATGAAAACATTGCGTTATAAAATGTATTCCAACCAGGTGCATTGCCGACTATATAAGGTTTAACCAGGATTTGAATTAATTGTTATTGAATTAAATGCAAAATTTTATTTGCTGTATCTTCAAAATGATTATAGCAGTTATATCTGAAAGATTTGATGTTTGGAATACCGACAGGTGTGCTGTGACATTGCATTAGTCAACGCAAAATTTATTATTTCAAAACTTTTCCATTGGAGAGATTCTCCTAAGCACGTTGAGCTAAAGATCTTTACGTTCAATGCATTTTTGTTTTGTTTTGCTTTTTTGGGGCGGGGGGAAGGCAGCAGTTTTGTTTTTTATGCGTACTCTGAATGACACCCAGGGAATTTTTGAGTCGAAGAAGAGTATGAGATGAATGGAAAGATGTGTGCTGCCATTTCATGGATGGAGATCAAATGGCGGCTTACTGTCATTATGAACTGAAAGTGGACCTTCAACTTGTGCAATCCCCTTAATTTCACTGTAAACAACTCCCCAAGACATAAAACACTAGATTTGAATGACTTTTCGTGCTGAAAGTGTACACATTTTACACCAAAAGCGTGTCAGGTTTTCTTATCATTGGGTGGCTGCTGTTCGACAGTTAGTAAATCTAATGTATCAAATTTTGGTGCCAGAATTTTAGGGACGATTTGCTCTTGCTGCATGATCCATGCAGAGCCAACAAGAATGTATTTCGTGAAAATGTGTTGACTTGATTTTGTACAGGTTTACAGTTTCTTTCTTGAAACACAGGGAACTATTGACTTCTTGACGGTTTTTCAAATTATTTTACTGGCTCATACTAATCAAATGGAAGCGTCTAGTAACTTTTTGGTTGCAGTTTCTATCAAGGTCCTAACGCCCCCTCTAAAATTCATACCGCTCTTTTTTCCCAGGGCCCCCCCCCTTGAAGTTCAATTTTCCTTACCCACTTCCTCTGGTCGGCACAACACCCCCCCCTTAAGACCCGAAATTTCCGTGAAAACCCCCCTCGAAAACATAACGTAGGACCGACCATACAAAAAATCAAATGTATATGAGCCCAAAATGCTACATTTGATGAGTCAGTTTCCTGTTAACGGCGACATACTGATGTAAATACGGCACCTAACTATGAAGCCAAGTCATAAAATGCTATGTAAGTACGTTAAAATCACATACACTGTAACAACAATTAATGCCACGGTTGAAAAAGATGTTTCATCGATATTTCAAACCCAAATCCTACAGTTAGTACTAAAATTTGGTATTGGCGAGCTGAATTGTGTTTCAAACGCTACTGGTCTTCCGAATTAAGTTAGTCTGCAATTTCAGACTGTTTCTGCCTGCTGCCATGTTTACAAATTTTCTTTGTCTCATTAGTCTTGATTGCTCGGTTTTATATACAGATCTCTGGTCAATGGAGTAAAGGTAAGGTGTGAATGGACCAATCAGCGTGCTCCTTTCTGAAGTGCCGCCCCTGCATCACAACGCGTTTCGCAGATCCCTGGTTGATGATGGGAAATAAAACAAGATGGTGAGGACCGAACGTGTGGTTCAACAGTAATTTTCTGAAGGTTGTCGTTTTTAGAATCGGCTACCCCCTCTTTGATTTAAGCGCAACTTGTATAGGTAGTTCTTCTTGTCATTTTAGATCAGAAATCAATTGATTTTCAACGTAAGTTGAAGGAAGCCATGTTTATTAAATAGTGTAAAACAGTAATCAACAAACACGTGAAACATCTGGCTATCTCAATTTCAGTCTGATCACTTTATTTCTTATTCTTTGTTCTTTTGCTTCTCTATTCCGTCATCACTTAGTTTTATTTATATTTCTTTTCTTACTCATCTTTCGTCACACATCTCACTCTCTAGTGTGACCTCCTCCTAATTCTCAGGTGAATGATTTTTGATGACCTGTTATAAATATAAACAAGCTTTTTAAGTGCTCTTTATTGGTGTGATAATCGTCGCTTAGTATACGGTAATTGTCTGAATTTCGTTTAATTTCCTCCCTTTCGGAGGTGGTTTTGAGGGGTGCGCTCATTCAAGATGGGTCACTCACTATAAAAAATGCCAATGCAAGTACGTAGTGATAGTGATAGTGAATCATTATGGAATGCGTTGGTTATCACCCTTATTATAAAAAGAAAACAGAGAATAAAAAGAAAACAAAGACTAAAGACAATTTTTTTCTTGGTCGTCATTATTGTAAACTATCTGAGTGAGGACCCATGCACATCATACCTTACAAAGTTCCAAATGAGCGCCCCTTTCCTGGTTTGAGGGGAGCACAAATTTAAGTTGGGGCGCTCATGAAATTTCTCAACTGTCAAGAGGGGCGCTCGTTTGAGGGGGCGCTCATTCAAGCCCGGGTGCTTTTTCAGATATTTAGGGTATTCTAGCTGATTTGCTGAATACTATCATTATAGCTAAAGATGTGTTCTTGGGAAGACAAAACATGTCCTCAAAGCAGGTGTTATTTTTCTTCAGAATTGTAACTGAAACTGCGGTTTCAAAATATGGCTGTACTATTTCTGAAGACGTTTGTTTTCTCGATAAGCCCAAGTGCTATTTTGATTATCGCCCTGTTGTTGTGGATGGTTGCTTTTAAGATCTTGTTGAGACCAGGGCACACTTCAGAGAATAAAAAAGCAACTGCCGTAAAGTTATTGAATGGGCCGAGTAATTGGTAGTGCAACTTGCTTAGAGTGTTGCTTGATTGATCAGGAGGTGCATAAATGATGCTTATAACTACATTTATTTTATGGTTAAAGTACCTATCATATTTTTGGAGATGACTCATTTCCTCTTGGCAATTATGTTCTGCTCTCTTACAACTTCACGGAGTTGTGCATTATCCCTCATTACTGCTGAGCTATAGTTTTACTTTAATTGATATCATTTTAAAGCTTTGCATGCCGTACCTGATCATGACCGTGACGATGCGCGACAAAGGATGATAAATCAAAGGAATTGTGACGAAGAAAGCCCCCTTCTCATTGCCTGCCAGAATGGACATGAAATGGTTGCAAAGACTCTCATATCCATGGGAGTTGATGTCAAAACATCCTCATCGAAGTCTGTGACACCTCTACATGAAGCAGCATCGCATGGTTGTGTTGAGTTAACTGAACTCCTGCTAGAGGAAGGTGCTGATGTCAACAGTTCTGACTTGGGACATCTAACTCCCTTACACAGGTAGGTTTTGAAACAGTAAAATTTAATCTGAATGCCTCTTCCTTTGCATGAATTGTTCTCCTTGAGTTGATGCATATTCAATATCTGCCCTTTCTTGATTTCTGCTACTTTATACTGATGCACCCAGCAGGATGGGATTGTCAGAAATTTATCTTGTTTTCCTCTGTAAGGTGGAAATATAATATATACTTTGACATCGGCACAATGAATGTGAAGTGAATGATTGTTGTTTTAAAAAAATATCTAATACAAGAATCGGTATTTTTACTAAGACTCAATTTTGTATGAATACACCTTGAAAAAATTGGATTCATACTAAACAGTCTTGTTAACTTAACTTCCTCTGAATTGTATTCTTATTTCTCTTGGCTAGCTTAATATCTATAACCTTCTGTGCCAATCATTGCTCAATCTATTGATCGGTAAATCCCTGATCCCTTAATTGAAAAGAAAAGGTTTCAGAATAATAATTTTATTTGCCTGAAAAAAATCGCATATTTTGCAAAAATAGTCATTGTTACAGCCCTCGCTATTTATAAATTTCTGCGAAAGCATAAAACAGCCGCTGAGTTACAAACCTATGTATGACGGCACTACGGTGGCAAAGACACTTGTCTCACACTATCAAAAAATTCTTTACAGAACCAATGAAGCTCTGCATCCGGTAAAAAAAAATGATTTCCAGCAGGAGGGATGTTGAAGCATGAACTCCAAACACTGCTCCATGCTGTGATGCCGCAACACGATTACCGTAATCGCCTGAAAAGGGCCCCTCTCAAATATGCACCCCCTATTTTAGCCTAGGGTAGGCGCTTATGCAAAATTTTCTGACGTGACAGTGGACAAAAATTTAGATATCTAGAAGGGAGGAAGAGAACATCTTGAAAAATTAAGAAAAACACGTTTCTAACAATTTTTCTTTCAATTCTCTAAATGAAAGACTTAAAATGTGAAGAGTATAGAATGTATTGTTAATATCAATTTTTGATTCATTGGAAGAAACCACCGTAGAATCCCTTTTTTCTAAAAAATATTTTATAAGTGCCCCTTTCGAATAAGCACCCCTCTCCATTAAGCACCCCTCTCGAAAGCCAAAAAATTAAATAAGGGCCCGGGCCTTTTTTCAACCGATTACGGTATCTGTAGCTGGAAATCATTTTCAGTGATTGCAGTTGAGTAACCAGAAAGCATTCAATATCAGATTGTTAACTACTTGTGGAGCGGCAGTAGCCCTTAAGGGGGAACAATGATCAAAAATGAGATTTTAGCAGATGATAGAGTTCAACAAAATGTAACACACAGTTTTTATTTCATGGTGAAAGCTTGTGTAGTTCCGTAGATATTTAGTCTCAAAGTCCAGCAGCTACCATCTTCCCACTAATTACACATGATGTCACTAGTGTCACGCTCAAATTATCTCTACTTTGTTTCCAAAATACTTCACATTGAATTATTGTAAAGGGTTGTCTCTTTCATTTCTCCCTGTTTAACTCTCTACCTCCAGCAGTATCATTCATGTCTAGTGTCGATTGTTTTGTTCATCCATACTTTACTTGCTTTCTTCTGGAATTGTACGTTAGTAACTTGCATTTTGCCTTCCAGTGATAGGTTAAGGAGTAGCTGGCGATTATTTTCCGTGCGTTCATGATAGGTAAAATTACCGTCACTTGTGCCAATGTGCCTGTTAAAGTCACCAAGGACCAGTAGGATGCTATGTTTAGGTACCTGTTTAATAGTATCTATCAGATTTTCATATTGTTCTGTTGTATCTTGTGTACCTTATTGAGGTGCTTAATTTACCATGACTGTGGTGGCTGGGTTACCATTGAAGGTGGCTATTAGTATTCTTCTGTTAACGCTCTTTGCGTTTGACAGGACACTCTCAGGTGCTCTGCTCACAAGAAGGCCTACTCCACCATTAGCAGCATTTTGGGCAGTCCTCCAGGCAGATTGAGTGATCAGCACGCAAGCTGGTAGTTTCATATAATTAATAGTTTTCTCTTCTGAAGAAGGACAGACTATTCTGTGTTCAACAATTCAATAGCATGGTCGTGGGAGCTAAGGGTTGCCACACCAAAGTTGAAGAATAGGCTCTAATGTTTCATTAGACATGCTCTGTCGATCTTTTGACAGTTGCCTCCACAAATAAGAAAAGATTCTTTCACTCTCACAGTTAAATAGAGATATGGCAATGCAGATATCAGCTATGTGCAAAATGTTGCTTAAAAGTAGCCTGTTTTTCAAATGAAATATTTGAGGCCAGCACATTGATGAAGAGCAGTTAGGAAGAACCTTACTGACGTGTGTCTGTAGGATGCAAAGTTCTGGTTTAAGCCGGCTAATGTCACATCCATTGGCAATCAAGAGATATTTCAAAAAGCACCTCTAGGTCTGTATACAAATAGCTGGTAACATCTAGTAACTTTCGGGAAGCTAGAAAAAATTCACTTATAGTCGAAGAATATCACTGCATAAGTGATTCTTCTAGTTGATTAAAAATCTCACGGATCTCATCAAGTACTTTCTTTACAGCAGCATCAACACTAATAGGTATCCATGAAACACTGAAACACCCTGACCTGTGTCAGATGTAGCTCTAGTGCGTCGCTGACAGCTCTCGGAAATATTATCTTTATATGGCAGACTTTTCAGTATGCTAGTAGTGTGCGGGAAAAGTTCCTGATCGGTGAACGCTTCGGTTCAGAGTCGCTAAGAAGAAGGCACATTCTGCTCACATTTTGAACAGTCATATTACACACTGTTAGAAATTCGGGCGATAATAAATTTGTGCCCTGCAGAATATGACGCATTGGACGCAAGATTGGTAGAACATCAAGATTAACAGCATTGAAAAGTTTTGAAGAGGTGTTCGCAACGTTTTTTCGAAAACCTTGCAAGGTTGGAATCAACTTTTTCATGGTGGCGTTATGCGGATTATGTATTTGTCGGTCACAAAACCAATGAACATTGGCAGATTCACCATGTGGGAATCTAATGCCCTAATTCTGTGTTGAATCCTGCCTGTGCCACTTAACGGTTAACATAACTAGGGAGATGGTTCCACCCCCCAAGTCTATGATGTTTTACTGTGAGAAAAAAGCTGAAGCTGTAGCTGCACATTTTTGGAAGTCTTAACAGAATTTACTTGGAACCTTTGAAAGGAACCTTTTCTGTGAACTGCTTCAATCTCTCGGCACCGCTTTTCCGGAGCTCTTGAGGTGTGAAATGCCGCTCGTGATGCTTTTTACTCAGTGATATGACTGATGACCTTGATGTAAATTCTGTGCATTCCGTGTTCAAATAGGTGTAGAGCTACAAAAAGTGGTTTGCGATAACCTGACTGCATGAAATATTAGTAAGCCAGTGTTTAGAACCAGTTCTTCTTTTAGCACCATGTTTTGTCCATTTCTGTAGACCATTTTGCCTATCAGAAACAATTTGGCAGATTACTCCCTGAATGGCTGGCGTAAACCATTCTCGGATGATTGATTTTCTATGTGTACCTGATAGTGATTTGTCAAAGATAACTGACAGTGTCGTTTTTTACTCCTTAGAGCATGCTCCAGTGGCCACTTGTCTGTTGTGAAAATCCTTCTTCAGAATGGAGCGGATGTGAACAGCCAAAGGACAGGTGGATCCACACCGTTGATGGTAGCTGCAAAAATGGGATATACTGCTGTTTGCGAGTATTTAATCGATAATGGAGCCGACATGAGTATAACAGACGGAGGGGATTGGAGTGCAGTTGACTACTGCGCGAAAGATGAATTTATGGATACATTGTGTATGATGCTAAATAGAGGTTGCACTGACTTGTTAAACATTCCAATCGAGTTCACTGCATCATCTCTGCAAAATTCAGCTGAAACTTTTAACAATAAGGTGTGTAAGAAAATGGAGAATCAATGTTGGTTGTGCTTAACTTTTATTGTTATTTTTTGGAGTCACTGCGCTCAACATTGAATAAGAAGATTTGTATGTTCTTATTACTGGCTTTTATGACTGTTGACTTCATTTTGCTTGTATTCAGGCATTCAAAACAATTCTAGAATTCAAACCGAAGTGTGACGTTGCTGGTTTCTTTAAAATCATGAAGTGTGCTGCCTACAAAGGAAACAGTGAATGTTGCATCGCTCTGATAAATGAATTTCCAAGTTTGTGCAAAGAAAAGGATTGGGACGAGTCCACTGTACTGCATATATCTGCTGATCATGGTCTTTAGTGAGTTTGCTGATATTTGATTACACCTTGCTACCATACTGTTGAACCCTTACATTTACAGGGGGAGTTTAGGAAAGGAAGTCTTTACGTAATTTGATAATTAACAATTTCATGGGATTGCAGTTTGTTTTAAAAATAGCAGCAACCACTTCTTGAATACAGTGTGTGTGTTACTATATTTGCAGAAGAAGGCAACAGACTCTCAGAAGGCCTCAAGTACCAGCCTGTGGCCGCTTCATCTGTCTGCAAAGTGATTTAAGTGTCTTGCTTTGTTGTTTGTGAGGAATATCGTAAGTTCATGGCGTTAGAGCACAAATTGAAGATAAAAAGAGCAAATGCATACAGTCGTTACAGCTGAAGGAGTGGGGGTCACACAAAGTTGAAGGTTCTGCTGAGGAAGGAGTGTACGCCATCGTTGACCAGGGCTTGGAACTAATCCCTGCCCTTAGAAGGATCTTCTCTTTTAGGGAAATTGCATATTCTATAGGAGGTTTTAGCGGCAGATCTAACATAATTTTTGAATGGGCTCGATTTGACTACTTGGTGTGTGATATATTTGGTGGAGTTCTGCGAAAGATTCTAAATTTTGGCAGAGTGAAATGATTGAAAAAGAAATGCTTGAAATATGAAATTTCTGCTATCCAAGTGCAACTCTATATAGGCTAGAAGACACTAAAATATTATAATCCAAATCCTTTTTTAAGAAAAGCTGCTGTTTATAACCAATGCATGGTAAAGGAGAAAGTCCCAGTATTTTTTATTTTGTCGGCAATGCTGTAATGTTGGCTAAATATGTAAACATTTTTTGAGTTTTGTGAACGAAGCAATTGATTCAATCAGTTTACTGTGGTTTCAATCACAGTTTTATTCTTGAATTGTACTTGAATGTTGTCATAAGTCTCCGGTCCAAAAATTAACTAAAAAGGAGCTGGCCTAAAGCAGAAGCCTTGTGTGACTGGTGATATTATTAAGTCAATTTGTAGAAGGGACAAAATTTATCACGAATATTTAAAAGCACCCACTAGTGGATTGCTTAAATCTGAAAAGCACAAGCTTCATGAGTTGTACCAAAATATATTATTGTTGCGGTATGCCTTTGAGAAAAAGTAAACAATTGTACTATCGTGACTATTTCAAAACGCATAGTGATAATCCACATAGAGCAAATATTGATTGGAATCAAAGAACTTATTGACTGTGAAAAACGAATTCACACTGCCCCCTCCAAGATTATGTCCTCTGATGGCTTATCCGTTTCTGATTCAAAAAGCATTGCCAGTGTTTTTAATCATTTTCTCTCTTCCATTGCTACAGTGTTGACACATAACCTGGAAAACCTGGAAAAACAAGGTTTTTAGAAAAACTGAGGAAAAACCTCGAAAGTTCAGGGGTTTTTTCGAATCCTCTCTCTTGAGATATGAGGGCCATAACCAGGGTGATTCTTCCAGTCAAGGCTCTCAATTCTGTGTCAATAAGCAGCAATGTATTGCTGAAGTTCTTCAGTATGTACTTGACAAAGTGAAAGGTGCATCTATATCTGCTATTTTCAATGCAACCACGTGCAGCCTTACATGCGATGCATACCTGACTTTGTCTGCATCTGATGAAGACTGTGATATTGTGCTGCTTCCTGTCAGCTATCCAATAGATTCTTTATTGACAATATTTCCAGTTGAAGTTCTGTCTTGTACTATGCTTGGTTCTGCCTTTCATGCGAGGGACTTTATAAGGCTGGGGAAAGTAACATTCTACAGATCATGCTCTGGTTGGTATGACGGAGATAATTAAAGGACGGGTTGATAAGGACATGTGGTACTTTTCTTTGACTGCTGGTCCTGTCAGAAGGAGAAGCAGGGCTTAGGAGGACTGAGATTGTTGAACTCAGCATAACATTCAAATTTCTTTAAAAATGAGGTGATGTCGTCATTTTCAGAGCCAGGAAATAGTTTAACAAAATGTGCAGCACCTGCATGAAGGCGAGAAGGGGCATGTACAGCAGCGTTTGCTGCCAGGCCCTGAAGAGCCGCAGCAAGTTCTGCAAAGCATTCGTTTGTTGTTTCAGTGGCAGCAAGCTGGGTTTCAGCTAACATCCGTACAATATCACTAAAGGAGAACTAATGCCAAGAAAAAATTTACTCTCAAATGATAGCAACATGCATCAGGATTCCCTTCTGAGCAGTTTTCTTTCCC
>JAOBRC010255242.1:0-14142 GCA_027575255.1 Scolionema suvaense
CAACAAAAAAACTGTGTACTAGAGAAAGGTTAAGCTTTGCTTTGAAGTTCATGTTCTGTTCTTTCTTCAGATACAATGGTGTGCCGTTATTGTTCTGTTCTTTTTCCAATTTTGATTTGAAGTTATTATTCTGTTCTTTCTTCAGAAACAAGACAGTACAATTCATATGCCTTGGAGGTTGGTGTGGGGTGCTGCAACCCATTCTGCAGCACCTACGATGCGCAGGTTGCGTATGAACAAGCGTCAGACCAAGATTGCGACGTGTGCAACGAGGATTGCACTTGTGACGTTGACAGGTGGGCGGTGGGTGGAGCCCGATGAGCAGGAAAATTAGCGAACTAGTATATTGTAAATATATTGTAAAATGTATTCACTGTATTCTTTCTTGCCTTTCGAATGTGTCTGCGGTACGCCCGTAGACGTATCTGACAATCAGGAACCCTATAAAATTGGAAGTTTACCATCTTTCTGCAACAGACGTAGCTGGTAGACTATGAATAAGATGGAAGCGTTGTCTTCTTGTATCTTAAAATTGGAACATATCTTCATCTTATTACAGTAGTAGATACTAGTTAGTTAAATGATCGCATTTTTTGCAAAGACCCTGTTTCAAATATTCCAATAAAAGAATGGGTTGCTGTACCAAGCATTTGTCCCTACAAAGGGACTAATAAGAAAGTGCAAAAATTCGTTGTTATTTAGACGGTCACCTACTGTTGAGATGTCAATGAGATATCCTTGGACAATGCCCCAACAAGGAAGTTAACAATCAACAACTATGGACATTATATGTTACAGTAAAAAAAATATTCTTTTTTGCAATTGGCATTAGGTTTTAGGTCAAATAAAAAGTCACAAAAAGAATAAGTCACGACTAAACTATTTCATCGTCCTCTATGCTGCACTATATCTGGATCTGAGTTGACATCAACGTTTGATGGTCCCATCCTTGTACGGATGATTGACCTGGTAAATAATATACGGGAACCGATGCCTTTATAATGAGCTTGCATTGAAACGCTGTAATTGCTGTTATGCGATTTACGTCTGCACATTTTGAGAGGTTGATGTCAATCATTACTTCCTTCCGTAGTAGTATAAAACTTAGGTCTCCAAAATGCACATGGGATCGCACTCATCTGCGTTAGCTTCGTGAGCTTTGATGGTGTAAGGTTATGCAATGAAAGAGACCGACGGACTGTTTACTATTGATTCGTATTGTAAAATCCCCACTTAAGCAACTAATACGAGAATACTTTGCTACTTGAATTTACACTATATTGCTATTTTGCCGTAATTACTTCTTTTCTTCTTTCGCTCTGCGTAGTCACTTGTTGGCTATAGCGTTCAGACAATGATCACCTTCCGAAATGAAAAGTAAAGTCTTGACTCTGATATTCGGTTGCTATATGGAGTGTTACATGGTTGAACCTCACTGCTGGATTCAAATTATCACCTGTGTTCGTTGCGAATTGATCGACTATATGGAGTTTTACGTATACAAGAAAATGCGGTTATTTTGACGGTTTTCATAGCAGATGGGGGGAGGGAAGGGATCCGTATGTAGGTCAAACCCTTATAGCGGACACCACATTTTGCAGCTCAAACTTCCACTTTTCCATACTACTCTAGTGTGTCCTGTGTGGCTGCGAGTATAAGCGTGAGATGATGGTTGTATTTACCTCTTTCTCTTCTAGAATTGGGAAAGTCATTGGAGTATATTCTAATAAAACCAGCTTTTTTAACTAAAATTAAAGACTGGTATGGAATGGCAAGACTACCTTTCGTCTTATTGCTTCCCTGCCAAGAAATCTAATATGATGACATTCTTCCAGTGTAGACATCTCTTATGAGCGGTATATAATTAATATCTAACTCATTAGAAACCCTCGTCAGGTTGAATGTTCCTTCGTAATCAGAAGCGTATTTTCTAACTAGAATTTTCACGTGTTCTACTTAAACTAAAGTAAAGTAAAAAGATGTCGATCAAGCGAAAAGTACAGGTATTTGCATTAATATCTTGCCTCGTCACTAAAATCTTTACTTAAATAGATACATAACAAATGCATAATTCTGCTATGTTGATTTTCTCTATTTCTAGAAGTGCAGTCATCATACGTTTATCGTTGCGGCGAACTCCAGTATCACTGGCACCAAAAAGCAGAAGAAACAACACTGGGGATGCATACGGGAAGTTTGCATGAAAGACATCACCAAAAAAGTGTTACATCTATTTCTCGTAAGTGTTTGCCGTTCGAATGGTGGAGAGGTCAAGTTGGAAAATTACGAACTATTTGATCAATCAGACACAACGTGGTTCCCCTGCATGACATTTGATGTTCCTGTGAACGAGGTACGGATATTTATAAGGTATCAACTGGTGATGTTCACGTCGCGTTGGCTGTGAGCGAAATAATCACGACATGCCACTTCATGCAAGAACATCCAAATGAACTATGCCAAGATCATATCGCAGCTTCAATTCTCAAATACATTTATATGTGCTACAAACTCAAACCACTTGCTGAACGACCTATTTCCCGAGCGTGTGCGGATGGCATGCCACTTTGTTCCATTGGAAGTGATTCGACATTCTGATTACGCAATATATTTTTCTTTTGTTGAAGCAGGAGTCGTCTGTCGTTCGTCTAGTCACCATCGGAGGGAGCAAGAAAGGATCGGTGGCTGGGACGAATATTGTGTGTGCAGGATAGCTTTGGTTGCATCTGAACAACTACCACATACATTAAAGAAGGGACGTAGAATGACATTAAGGCAAGACTTTGTTTCTTCTTCGTAGACCAAAACTCACCGACGGACTATCAACATAATTAAGATATGTCTGGCAGACAATCCAGAAGAGGAAACTTCTATCATCATCGTCCCTGCCAGCACAGATCTTAGGTCAATACTACAGAATATGGGCAAACGGCCGCAACTGTCTCATTTAACCTCGAAGGACGGTGGAAAGCGTTTCCTGACAAAGATAAAATCTCCACAAGTGGACAAGGTTCCTAGGGGATTAGAACAAGAAGATGATATTTCTGTCAAACTCGATGAAATTAAATGGAATCTCGAAGTGAATGTGGATGTGGAAGAGCCATTATAAATAGACAAGTAAATCATGCTAGAGACTTGTATGAAGACTTATTTTTATCATAGTATTAAAAAGTGGAGCCGTCTGCCGTCCTGGAAGAGAATCAAAGCTAGAAATGTAATTTGCATTCGTGCACCGACGTGAGGTCTGCAACTCTCAAACTTTGGCTTTTGAATTCTTGTTGCAGTTGACTTATCCCTGAGCACTACCCGAAGCCTGCAAAACCTTTGACTATTTTAATAGAAAAAAGTTTATTCGCTTTTATCTACGTGTATTTGCAGAAATTATTTTCTCTGTTTAAGTGGCTTCTTTTCATGAAGTTGTCGGGGCAAGAGATGTGACGATAGGGTGAATGTTTTCACGACCAGTGACAAAACATGATTTAGGCTGGTTGACACATTGATTAGCACCCACTTTTCTTTCACTTAACTGATGCTTAATTCCTGTTTAGGTCTCTCAATGCTTTTACACAGTTTGTTCTAAGAAAAGCATTTTTTAGAAACATGACGCTCAGACGCCATGAGAACCATCTTTAAACACCATGTCAATCGTCTAGGAAGTGGCATTGTAATGGTTACACATTCACATTTAATACAATGACGTTATTCATCTAACATGCTCGCATGCACTGTGCTTGATCACATGACTTGCCCCTATAATTGATTATTCACAGTTTGTGTGAGTTTTGATCGCAGGACTGACCAGAAGAATACCGGTACTTCCTTTCGCTGTCACATGACTAGGCCTCGTCAGCATAATTAAGTTGATCTAAGCGCGCTCAACAATACATTTATAATGATGCTCTTTATATTCCTTTGCCTTTCATTGCCAATCGTAATATAACTCAAATATCTCCTGAATTATGAGAAACTAACCACGAATGTTGACTCCGATTTTGCTTTCTTATCGTTTTGGTCGCAATGGTCAATTAATTAACTCAGGTTTTACATAAAAAAGGGAGATTCGCGCTTCAAAAGATGAACCGAGGATAGTTGATCAGTTGTGTGTGAAGAAATAATTCAGGTGAGCTTTTCAATATCAATACATATGTTATTTTCTTGTAACCATTTGTCTTCTAAACCTGTTTCTTTGACGTTCCCATGGCATATATAAAAGGCTTTTACAGTTGGTGGCCAGGCCAGGGCATTTTGTTTTCTTTTTTCGTGTCAACGTGTTTCAATGGTAGCAACAATTATAACCAACTATTTTCTATATCTGCAAGGTGCTCTCGCTCCTGCTCATCACATCTATGCATTTTGAGAGTCGCTAATACCACTCGTCATCCCTTGCTTTTTGTTCCAGATTAGTCCTTTTGGTATTTAGGCAATCCGCCTTCTTTGTACCAGGCGAAGCGTTTCCTCATATGTCAAAATTATTATAGCAATTTTTGCACTTTAACAAATTTGTAACTCTACAGGATTTCGACAGTGCTACTAAAATTATGTATTGGTTTCTGTAACAATTTTCATGCTAATGTCTACATGCCTGACATGCTCAAATAATCAAGCGATATTCTCTCTCGCGGTAACATTTCATCAAACCGATTGTCCAATTATAAAACTCTGAAACTTTGAAAAGACATCGAGATCCCATTAAACCAGTTCAACCTTTCCGAACCAATTTCTTCTTTTGTTTCGTTCCATTTTTTTTTTCAATACGCAGTGGGATCAATTGTTGGAACCCTCACAAAGATGCTGGTGATCATAGTAACTTGGCTGTCGGGTTAGCTTCTGCGATAGCTGATAAAGTTTCTACGGTTTCTAAGGGTGGTATGAGATTAGCCAAAGGTATTGCTAATGGATTTTCTCAGTCTGTTCATACTGTAGAACATTGCAAAAATGTTTGACGACGAAGGAAAAGATCTAGAGAAGATGGTGATACATCTTGGAGGTCATCAACGACATATTCGAGAATTTCAGGTGCATCTTGTTGAGCATTAGAATTATTTTTGCTTCGTGAGACACCAAATCAACGGTCATACCAACACGACTGATACCTCAAATTTACATATTAACAATATATCATTCCATATTCTCACATAATATACAGAAACAAAACAGGGCAGAATTTAGAGTTTAAATAATTAAAAAAAAATTGTGCAAACTTAGTCACTAATAGAATCAAACGCTCTCTTCAAAACTTCAACCAAGGGAGCATTATCACTACAATCAAACTATTGTCAGTAGAACAGATCATGACGTATTCGTTCAAGCATCGAAAATTACAATCTGTTGCCTTAAAAATGTCTTTGATAAAAACAGTTTTGTCTGAGCTTCCTTAAAGAGGGGGTTTTCACGATATGGTTCATCCATAGGTGCATAGTCTGAGTTTGTTTCTGAACTGTGTGCCAATAGTTCTTTTTAGTCAATGATACTATATAGTGCTTCTTTCAGTTTTTAGACATGCAATGCATGACTATGGGTTTCACACTGGGTGCTGCAATAGAAATGATCGCACTCCATCCTGATGGTAATAATGCTAGCTAGTTGGGTGTGTGCGATTGCATCGATGAGGTGGTCGTGCATGCCGTAAATGTCCACGACTTGGATGAACTTATATCAACAGAACGCGTGCACATTCGTACAAAAGATGGATGTAAAGAATACTGTTTCGGGCGTATCTTCGGTTGCCGGAAACAGATTCCATTGATCATTTACTTAATGTGCTGTGTAGTACCCATGACAATGCTCGTGCATGCATGTCATGCTATTCGTTAGTCGATAAAAACGATGCGCTCATATGCCGTACTAAACCCATTTTGGTATCTGACTGTTCAGCCTGCTGGAATGGGTTGCTGATGTACATATGAAAGATGTATGCAGTATGAAAGATTTTAATATGTATCTCATGATGAAGAATTAAGAAAACACCTGAGTGCAATGAGTAACAAAACGAGATGTCTGTAGTGAAACTGGGAGTACCACTCTCCAAAGAAGCTCAATCTGACACTGACTTCTTCCCTATGATGGAATGGCTGAAATACCCTGTTGATTAGCGCATAAAGACCAGATAACGCGAGAATAGATGATGATCAAATTCGGTAATCGAGGCAGCCTGCAGCAACAAATGAGCGAACCGTGAAAATGCATATATTTATGACCATTGCCAGACACTACGAGATAACCCACTACGAAACATGTCCAGTGCCATCAAAGATTAGGACTGAGAGCACAGAAAAGAACTAATGCCTGGCTCATATCATCGAAATTTCCTGTGCAACTCGATGGTTCACTATCCACCACGGGCAGAAAAGTATTAGGGACTCTAAAATTACATCAATAGAAGGCATGTTTGCTTTGCGTAATAATGGTTGCCTCTCCAACTACTTCCTCCAATCTTGTTCACTGTTTACTCGTATGATTACCTCACATGACACCTTTAATTAGGTATTATATAACTCTTAATTTTTTTCACATCATCATGCCGAAACTTAACTAACGATTTTGCAAACATTGTATGGTTTCATCGTTAGGTTTCCCTAATTACTACATGCTTCCCCATGCTTTTCCGACTGTACATCTGTTGTTGTCGTTGGCATTGGTATTCGTACCCTTGGTCAGGGACTCACGTAAACGGCTTCATTCGGAAACTTTATCAGTAAATATCATGGTAAGTTGGCTGTGTATTTTATGTTCATTGAATAGAGACCCAGGCTGTTGCCTTTGTTTTTAGTAATGATAAGGGTTCTTAAATACCACGGTTTGAAGAGCCATTTTTAAGATTCATAGTTACTCTCTGCTTACTCTCTGCTGATCGGAAAGAAGACGAAACGAACTTGAGCAGAAAGCTTTTTCCCAGAAAAATGCATGAAAATAAAACGTTGTAGATATTAGGGAAATCTGAGGCCTGCGTTCTTATAACTTGTTCTGGTAAAAGAAAATGTGGTAAAATTAAGTTAAATGTTTCCTTAGTAATGAGTAAATGCAGGTTACTTTGATGACGAATCAGAAGTCAGCGATTTGAAAATCTTGCTCAATAGGGACGTTCCATGATTTAAAGATAATGTCTTCATTGCTTTCTGATATTCTCATGTATATTAAATCTGGTTTCTTGCTCTGAAAAACTCTCGCACATTCTAACTACTGCTTGTGTATCCAATATTTGAGTGTCAATTTCAATTTTTTGCGCATATTCATTATATATCTTTTGCAAAGAAAATGAGAGATATGTTACCGGATAGCTGCATTGAGGTTGGAGTGAAAATACCATACAATCATCGTGTCAGTTATTTGTTTTTAGATGGCAAGTCATGTCGCGTTCATTGCAGCGGCCAATACGATAATTATTTGGAAAAAAGGAAAGAAAGCGGCATTGGACATGCTTTAGAGAGCTTTCAATCATTGGCTTAACGAGAAAGATTTTATACCACATACTTGTAAATGTATGTTGTGGTATAAGTGCACGATGTACGAGAAATCAGCAGAATTTGAGATGCGGCAGTTTCATGGAATGCCAATGGAAATACCTCATGAAGAGAAGCGTCTCTTCAAACGTAATCCGACGGGAAGAGTTCCAAGGTGAAAAGGCGGTAAATTGCATTTAAAGGTTATTGGTGCAATGTCGCGATCTTCCTTAGGCATTGGCGGGACTAATTCTGCAATTTACCTATTAGAATACAATCATCTATACAGCGAGCAATCACCCGATTCTGGAGGATCTGTTTAAAACGCGTATGGATATGGCATGCAACGTAATCCGGCTGCAGAACATTCATCACGAGGATTATTCAACATTTCGCTTTGTGATAGAACACAATATTGATCACAGAATAGCTGTTTAATTCGAGCTAGGGTCACTTTAGTTTTGGGTCGGAGTTTTTTCCTTTAATGATGAACCTTCTTTCCCTGCAATGTGGTGTGCTGGGAACATGAAAAATTTAAAGTAATTATTTACATCATCTAAGTAACACTCAGCATTTAATTAAATCAAATACAAGGTGCAACTCGGATACTTTTATCAATTTGTTGACTTATCACTTGCAAATGATGCCTACTCTAAGAAATGAATGATCTGTATTCAGAGGGAAAAAAAAACAACAAAAAAAACAAGAAAATAAGAAAATGAAACATGCACAATGTCTTTAAAAATGTAAAGCTATACGGTGGTCGAAGAATAAAAAATTCAGCACATCAATAATATAATCATGAAAAAAAAATGATGACGTTTGGTCTTAATTTCCGGTGAAAAGCTTCAGCGATAGCCCTTTCCATTCTAGCGAATAGAAGGAATTCCATGGATGGAATACGCAACATATGGACAGTCTGAAGAAGTTCATAGAATCAAACATTTCAAACTGCCTGTAAATCAAGTACAATTTGATTACGAATACACAATAGTTTTAGTGGTCATAGAATATATAATGCATAACAGCGGCGTCTCAACGAGATGGTAGAAACTCAAATCTATGGGCCTATATCTCCAGAAGCTTTTTCCATGAAATACAAAACAAATTTCTTCAATTTAGAAGCCATTTGAGCTCAGTGAATTTCATTTTTCACCGTTACAGGCCGTGGCTCCTAAATTGGCATTATTATAAAAATTAGCACTTTAAAGTAAAAATGAGAAATAATTTTGAACAGAGATGAAACGTCTATTGCAAAAAAAGACCTGGATATTCGTATACCAGTTCTCCTGTGCTCATGTTTTGTTTTGATGCGCTATGTCCATTTATTCAAGATAATGGTTTGCTTCGGAATGGTGTTTTGATTTTTGTTTTAGAATGTCTGAAAAGAATATGCAAACGCCTGGTGTTGTTGAAGAGAACATGGAGAGTCCTGTTGGTGAGTTACATCGTGTGACTTCATTACGTCGCCGAAGCAATAGACTTCTTCTATCTCAGATAATTCGAACATAATAAAAGCATACTCAAGCAAGAAAATCTAATTCCCGAAAATAAACACAAGCTTAAATTATGCAGAGATCTACCCTCTTATCTTTCTTCGAACTGGTGTCTATCAAACAACAGACACTGAGTCACATATAACTCCAATTTTCCACATCTGTGGTTTTCCAGAAAAATAAAGGGGACAAGATGCAATGTTTGCTGTTAAAGCAATCAACAGTGAAGTAAAAAACAAAAAAGTTTGCAGGTTCTTTTCAACATAAATGAAAAAGTCGAACCAGAACAAGGTCAAGTATATGCACAAGTGTACCATATTAAATCATTATCCAATGAGAAATTATTTTTTTATTGGCCTCAAAGGAGCTTCATATCCGGTTGTGCTTCTGCAGGTCTCGCAATAAAACCTTTGAGACACACTAAGCAAACAAACTTTAATAAAACCCAGAAAAAGAAAAATGGTTTACATTCATGCAAGCAGTACTAAACCATATTTCCACTAATGTTAAGCTGCAGTGTCGTCGAAATTTGGTCACAATGAAACACTCTTGTTACATCATTGTCATGACATCTTGCAGATGTCGCGTGATGATATAATTATGATTTTGTTTTATGACTTGAAATTTCCGTGGCCCGTTTGAGACTGCTCTGTATCCATGAGGTGATATGAAAGGGCAGAACCAAAGAAAGAGCAATATTCATTCTCTTACATAAAAGCTTGCAAACTCTACGGTAGCGATCAAAAAAGATCTCTGACTTCCAGTACTTCCACAAATAAAAATTTTAAGAAGAGTATGGAGCACTATTTGAGAACCTGACAGCATTAAGCAAATTGAAATTGCTGTTATGCATCAATCAGTGTTGAAACTGACCTGCCAGAACATTAATAAAAGCATAAATCCAAATGTAGCAGAAAAGACCACTGTAACCAGGGGCTCTTACTTAATTGGGTAAGAGAAGGGGGAATCTTGGTAAAATAAAAATTTGTGGGATCAATGTTTGTGGCTATGAAATTATACATAAAGAAACTGCATGTGGCTGATGTCAACGTGGAGGAGATCTTCCTGGACAGACATTGACTCAGTACATTGTATATATTGCACAAACATTCTAATAAAAAGCATTCGCAGCAACTGTCGTCATGATTCTGTCGTCTAATGCAGCTAAACTTCAATAAGTACGTAAATCCGAAATGCCCCTGCATCCGCTCAATCCATTTTCAATGAGAATAAATAGTGGAACAAGAACGTAGATAAATAGATTAAACTAAAAAGAAAAAACTTGAGTCATTATCGTGATATGAATGTATAGCCATATAGCTCATATTGCCTTCCTTTAGCCTGTACCATCAAGTGCAAGTGTGCTTGCTTGGTCTGTCACCTTTCGCAGCATTTCTGCGTTTGGCAATAATCATGATATGAATGCATAGCCATATAGCTCATATTCGCCTTCACTTGCTTGCTTGTTCTGCTACTTTTCGCAGCATATCTGCGTTTGGTAATTATGCCATAATGAGCACATTAACGTCCCAAGCGACGTCAATTGATCAATTATGCATGACTTTACACACTGATTCAATACCAATTGATGTTAATCATGAGGTTGCCATATAAGCACCTGTAGGAAACTGGCAAATAATTAACAAGTTTGCTTATTTGAAAAAACGGAGATTTGCGCTAAAGTAAGCAGACTCTGAAGCTGAATTTCCACTTGAGCGAATGTTGTGGCGACACGAAGCTTTCGCTGCAGCGAAAAATTTCGCTTCGAAAAAGTTGAATAGGATGCAACTATTTTTCTTTCGTCGCGACGAACACGTGCAGCGCAATACAATAACTGCGCATGCGCCAAAGCGAAAAAATTCGCTTCGCCGCTCATTTCGCTGCGACTTTCGCTCAGGTGGAAATCCACCTTGAGAGATCTTGATTCGAGCAGAAGCTGTGAGTAGGCTAGCTTCCTTGTGTCAAAAACTGTTATCCTGCATGGTGAGCACAGTTTGTAGAAAACATGATGAACTCTTTAAACACTCAATATTGGCTAGAGCCAGAAGATTTTTTAATGGCGCAGATGATATTGATCCAAGCAGGTTAATAACAGAGGATTTAGTGGCAAACATGTTAGAATACAGTCTCAAATCCAAGATTTGCTTTCTCAATCAATTGAAGCTGATCAGAGAAAAATAAGATAACGACTAAGTAGCTATGGCTGCGGACGCACTGCAGTTGGAAGCTTGGCTTATTTTTAACATGTATGACTGGCTATGGTTTTTAGCACAGAAGAAGTCTAGTCCACCTACCCACCTCTGGAAGCGCAAAAGCGTGAGAATTTTTTATCCATAATTTCCATTGAATTTAAGTCAAGTTTCAGGGCTGCTTCAAGTCTTCCTTCAAACTCAACTAATATTGTCTCCCTAATTATATGCTGTAGGAGGTATTCTACAGATGCGGGAAAGAACTAAAGCAATTAAATATGACTGCCAAGTTGCAGTTGAAGTCAACCATATCTATCCAACTAAGGAGAAGTCACCATTGCTTTATGAAGAAGGGAGGAGGGTAATTTACCCCTCACCTTTATAAATGGGGAAAAAAGAACTACAATGTGAACCAAAATTAAATGAGATGAGTTTATATAAATTTTACATCATTTGAATTTGTGGTTGGGAAGATATCTATGAGCTATTTGTCAGGCGTGTCTCCGTTTTATTTACATTCCCAATCCCTATAAAGAAAAGTTTATCATATTTTTAAAAATAAGTAACCAATGGACTTGAAACTCGTCCAACTACTTCCTATTGATAAAAGCAAATGTTCCTGCAAATGCCACAAAAAAATTGAATCACATGATGTGATAATGTTACTTAAATCAACAACGTTTGGTAATTTATGCAAAAATTCTGCATGATTTTTATGAACTCCCAATGCGCATACAGTAACACTTCCAGATACTGCTTAGTCAGAGGTACAAAATGAGCCCTCATTGACGTCTTTACGATGTGCCCTTCAGGGTATATGCCAAGAAATTAATATACATTTTACGATCACCTCATCAGAAAAAATGCTGACATGAGTGCGTAAGAAAGGGATTGTTTTTTTTAAAGAAACAATGGAATGTATTTACGGTAACCTAGTTATGCGACTATTACAGCCTAAAACCTAAAACTAGGCATTTGATGTGGTGGGGGCGGGGTAATTTTTCAGATGAATATTCAGTCTCTGCGTACCAAAACAAGAGAAAAAGTGTTTACGCAGACTTTGCACCTGAACAACAATTGATAAATTCGATTTTATGCATGGACTTTCTGGCAGTAGGTGATAGCCGCCTCACGTCAAAGTGTTGTTTTTAACAGAGTGTGGTCCATACTCACACAAAAAGGGGACTGAGGTCTAGGGACTCTATTGTTGTTTGGCAAGAGGCAGGCATTGCTTACGTAAGGCATGCAATATGCCGCAACCACCAATCAATTCTGCTGTCTTTCTGAAAGGTACCAATCTCGTCGTCAAGGTTTTAAAAGTCTCTCAGGCTGCTGCACCTACCAAAATCCTCCCCGAAAAGGGAGCCTGATTAGTTGAAGCTGGTCTCCATCATATGAACTTCATCTTCTGTGGTAGATAAGCTACCCAACCCTTTTGCTCTGTTATTTCCATCTTCCTGTTGTAGTTATTCGATATCATAAATGGTGGTCTAATATCGGGACAGAGCATATTTATTGTCTGAAGTTTATCTTAATATGTTTTTGCAACCATAATTTACTAGGTTTTGTTCTGCAGGCGTAATGGAATGGGACAAAATTTCAATTCATGCCGGAAGCGATTTCGATGAGGATGAGAATGAGGAAGACCAGTCTGTAAAAAAAAAAAGAAAAAGATGATAGTTCGATATTGTTTGGCTTCTACTTCACTCAATTACATTCAGTAACAATATATTCTACTTGACCTCCTCCAATTGAAGTTCCAATGCTGTTTTACAATAGAACACAGCAGAGTCATAATCTACGACTGCAGACGAACACAACCAGCCGGTCTACGTAAGCAAAGGGAGTATATAAAAAAAAATTCTTTGCAAATAATAAATCCCATTGTATGCTCTATATTTTCTCACAAATAAACAATCGCAACAGATAAGAAAGAGGTTTTGTCCGTCTCCGGCAATGAGCCTACCATTTGTACAAAGTTCAACTATCTGCCTTTCAGATTTCGTTAGAATTGGTATTCAGAAATATTTCCCACAGTTGCTTAATTTTTTTTGACCATTCACTTAAAAACAGCGCTGCCCCTTCTACGGTGTTGGGCGATTCTTGTAGACTATCCTGGACCGGCAAGAAGGCAGGCAACCAGAAACCTAATTTGGTTTAAGATTGGTCCGCAAGCTTGCGCTGCACCCATGTCCATATATATTCCTTAAGGTAACACTGTAACTGCAGTGGAAGCATAGTTTTCTGGGGCAGTGTACACCCGTTATCATTCGTATCCCAGTGTTTTTTATTGGTGTTGTTTTTGTTGTTGTTGTTTTTTTTTCACTGTTTTCGAGGAAGGATTAAGTATTGTCACAAGCATCCTTTAGGGCCCTAAAAATGAGTTTGTTTTTCAGCATTTGATTCCTGTATACTTCAAGAACTTGTTCAGTGTTGCGGGTTTCATATGTAAAAGAACTTGTGATAAGCTAAAAAAAGATGCTGCTACAATGTACAGGTAATAGATTCTCAGGGGTTCAAGTTCTTTTTGTTGTTCTTGAAAGAATTTGCGATTGATTAAAAGTCCCCTCTTCAGAGTTAAAGGCTTACACTGTATATAAGAAACAGGTAGCAGAAAAACTAATGTTGTCTCGCCTCAATTCAAAACCGAAACTAAGATTTCTCTCCTCACCTGAGTATTCTGAATGAATACATGATTTTTACAATTTTAATTAGAAACATGTTTATAAGAAACTGAGTAGCACAGACTCCTGAATTTATGAATGAAAAAGTGAAGAACTAACAGTTCCTAGGAACTGAGAAACGAATCAATGATGACAGTAAATTTATTCATTGGAGACCAGCTTCGAGCCATAAAGTCACTGCAAATCGTATCGTTGTTGCCTAGTGTAGCTCACGAACACAGAGCCCAGTGCTTAGAACTGCACTTAGAAAGGGTATACCAGAGGTCACGAAACAACCCCGAGAATGAGGCCCGTGACTTCAAAGATTCAGATCGAGAGCACAGAAAAGAACTAA
>JAOBRC010255353.1:0-21832 GCA_027575255.1 Scolionema suvaense
ACCCCCCCCCCCCCCCCCATGTAAAATAGGGTTAAAACAATCACGACCACAGGATCGAATTTCAAAGCATAGAAATACCGTTTTACAGAATCCTAAACGGTCGTATGCAACTGCATTGAGAAAGTGGAATTTGGACAGGGGGGGGGGGGGATAAAAGTGTCGCAAGGATTGGCTGACGTGCCCTGATTTAGTGACTCTCATTCTGCGGAATTCCACTGCAAGTGTGAAAATTATGTGTATTTATTGTAGTGTGTAAGTTGCGCTGTTCAATACGCAGGCGAAAGGGCAGTACCAGTTAATCTCCGCATGGATATTCATAGATCCTTGAAATCGTTTTGTACTGGAATACGAAGACTCTCTGGTCCTTCTCCAAACTAAATTCAATTTCTGCTTCAAGTGTCGCACTTCACTGTCTGTATTTCAGTATCTTATCATTGTTTGTAACGTTGATCTGTCATATTTTACGTTCCTCTACTGGATTTGACGCCAAAAAAGTTCTTAAAAAATACCTAGAAAATTATACGGAAGTGCCACAGAAGATGAACATACCATCTATCTTGTTATGCACAATAAAGCGTAGTTAATACTACTTACACTATATATGTGGATATACGTACCACGTTCGTCCACGAGGATCATAATAAGGACTGGTGTATTGTCCAGGAAACAGTCGGAATGTACCATCCTCAAAGGCAATATAACTAAAATGTTTAGGAGAAAAATACATGATTTCTCTATTCACATCTTTGTCTTCCCGTTTTCCTTCAGACGCCAAATATAAAAAATGAAGTTATTTTCTATTATTCTGGCCTAGTCAAAGTATTTTAATGGCTACCTTTTTATCAAGGGTAATCGTGACTGCTTTGATTAACTTTTGAACATCTTATAAGAACATCTTACTCAGTTGTTTTTTCTTCATTCACGATAAGATGAAAACAATAGAAGTGCAGGTAAAGCATTGCCAAAAGAACAGATATTCCACTGACCTGCGCCAATGCTCTACCCAGTATCAAAATATGAGAAGAAATCGCATAGCAGTGATGTGCATAGAATGACGTAACAAAGAATGCCGATTTCAAGGTTGAGCGATACCACTCAGAGGATACACGGTGGTTCCGAAAGCGCAATTTCCTCCCATTTGCGAGAACAAATCGGCGAAGTCGACCATATGCCAATTAGGTAACGGGGAACTTATTCCACGAAGGATACAATTGACGCAGGTATCCCGGTTTTCCTCCAGTCCCAGCCCCAAGATGTCCGCAATTGTAGTGCTGCAGTGGATAGACACTAAACATGTCCTTGTGTGATAGCTCATTCTGGCTTTGTAGCCACCTAATTGGGAATAGTTTTGGTGCCCAAATTGCTTGAAGGGTTTTGCTTGATGAGGGGAAATAAAATTTGAGGAATAGTTGGTGATCTACTGCTTGCACTGGTGAAATAGAAGGTGAGGCAGATCGTGACAAAGGACTACGCTTCGGCTTCGGCTTTACGAGAACTTGTTGCCTTTCTTCGATGGTTCAAAATATCAAAGTGGCGAAGAGAGATGTGGATGCATAGCTTCTTGTATGCAGAGTTTAGAGGGTTATTTTCTAGCTTGTAGCTCTGTTCTCACAGCTTAGAAGATGAAGATCATGAGAGAAGCTATCACCAGTTTAAGAAAGATAGTTTAAGTGCCAGAAAAGATTATGGAAACTTTCTAGTTCAATGTACAGTAGATGGTAGAACTCTGTAGGATTGATATTCTTTAGGCTTGGAACTGGACAGCTCAGAACCATAAATTGGACCACAGTGTCGCTCAGGTGCTCAACTTGATTGTTGCTAGCTAGTTACCTAGAAGCATATACTGAACCTAAATTTGAAGGCTTTTTTAGAAGCCGTCCACACCAGAAAAAGGTGCACGTAGCTGGAGACTTTCCTGGGTTCATTGTTAAACATTAAAACACCACAGTAGCTATATATCCGTCTTCATGATGTTTATGAGTTTATACGTTTTCCAGATACCTGAAGAGGGCATATTTTTGTGCCTGGATTTAGTTCGGTTAGTTCAATTTTTGGGACGTTTTGCGTGGATTTATTTTTGCGAATCAGTCATTAGCAGGGAGAAAATTTGTGAAATTAATTAGGCAAATGCACATCAAGAAAAGAAAAGGAGAAAAATAATGACATGCACATTTAGAGAAAAAAAACGAGCTAAAGCAAATTGGTGCCGTTGTTTAAAGATTGGTCAATTAGTTGTATGTTTTTAGTCAGGTTATGACGTCATTTTGGTAAGTTTTTCGTGGATTTAATTTTGCGAATTTGGCAAAAACTCACAAACATTAATTCATGCAAAAATGAACGTCTTAAAGTATGTATTCAAAAACAAAAAACTTCCTTTCCACCTAACTCTCGATCGGTTCAGTGGTAGCGCTGTTGCCTTGTGCATACAAGGTGGAGGGTTCGAATCCTACCGGCTACCAGCTCTGTCGTACCACATGTTTTCTCTTGGGCATTGTATAGTCAGCAAAAAGCTTTTGAGATAACAGTGGGTCAAGCCATTTTGAATTTGATAAAAGGGACAAAGTTTCCAGGTCCATTTACTGTCACTCAAACGTTCCAAACTAAGCTCATCAAAAATTTTCATTATATTATTGCCTCTCCAGCAGCCAGATACAATAAGGCCAGGTTGATATTGAATTGATTCAATAAGAATCAGTATGTCCTTGAGTTGATTATGATAAATAACATCTTCATAATCAAAATGAGGGCCAACACTCAACTTTTAATACGCATTGAGGACTGCTCTAATGGCAAATTTGGAGATACATTTGAACAGGACAAGTTCGATTTCTGATCAAGTATTAGTCCAAGGTGTTTGATGAATCTGTGTGAGCGACTGGGATACTATTGAAAAAGGTGTTAAAATATTACTTCAATAGCTTCCTTTACTAAACGCAGTAGGTATGTCTCGAAACAAGACCCCGATTTCGTCATATTTTTCAAAGCCGTTGTAAATCTTTAAAGGAATGGATAGCACACGATTGCTTCTCGAGTCACCGGAAAGAAAACCTGATTAGTGGACAGAGAGCAGATTATTAGTGTTGAGGTAGTCATACATTGCATCAAATACTATCTTTAGAAAGTTTTGCCACATATTGGAAGTAAAGAAACAGGCCGGTAGTTCTCCCAAATTTGGCGGTAACCTTTTTTATCGTCTGAGCATTTAATGAGAGAAATTGCAAGTTCTGAAGAGCAACGTTTTAATCGAGTAATTTAGTGGTATTCAGTTTATTTATGACATTAACGATGCCTTCAACAGATATTTCGAGTGAATCCAAAAATGCCTCTGTTTTCATGACAAAGGGTGGCAAAATGCTCTCATCTGCAAGAAGTGGAGGGATTTTTTGTTTGTTTCTTCTTCTTAACCAATCGACTAAAAGTTTTCGAAAAAACGCTTTCGCCTGATTTGCGGGTGACATTATTTATGGCTGTGTAAATCGAAGTACTCATTTTTGACTTTTCGTATGATTTTGTTATTCAGAGTTTGCGCCTCAGATAGCCTCTTTCTACCGACCCATTCACTGCAGACACGCCTGTTTCTCTTACGTGCAGTTCTAGTAACTGATATCATCAAAACATCCCCCTTTTTTGCAGCTGGTACCCATATTTCTTTGCATGAATTTTGTCACGATCCAGAGAAAAGCCTGGTTGAAATTTTGGAGGATTCATCAGCATTTTCCCCGGAACATGAGCATTTCGATTGAATTGACTGATATTTCGTCTAATTGCTGGAACATTATCTTTATCGTACTTCCAAACATGCTAGTAGTGAAGAGATGGGGTGGAGACTGATGTATTTAAGATTCTGTGACTGATTTCGTGTTTGCTATGGATATGTAATGAAGACGAGAATCAATGGGCAATATGAATCTAAGGCTTATCAGTGAAGATTAAATCAATGTAGGATCCATAGATTTCTCTGGGGAAGTGAGTAGGCTAAAGTGGTATTCAATCCTAAGATCAACAAAATCCTTGCCTTCCTGATTTTCTGTTTCTTCAGGTCAATAAAAGGGCAAACTACCGTTGACATAACCAGATAAGACGATCATGAAAGGCTTTTTATTCTTACACCTGTCAATGATCCTCGAAAGACTTAACAAGTACAATCACACTTTGGATGTAGCTTGACTAGGTGACTACGATCCTACGAAAAACAGTTTTTTCTACGCAGGGAGATTTCAGCAAGTACTGCAAGTCATGAAGCTGTCCAATAGGTAGAGTCTCTTAGAAAAATAGGTAAATGCATCCTCTAGAAGTATCACTCGAATTATCGGATCTAAAAGGATCAGGATTGAATCTACTTGAGACAATTTTCACATGAAGCTGTATCAGATGTTTCACACAGGGCAAGTACATCGAATGTTTGACCGCATTGAATGGACTCTAACAAAGAGAGTTTTGCTTCATCTCTTCAGCAAGGAAACTATTAAGATGCCCCATAGCAAAAGAAAAGCTTCCAGAGCCTGTATCTCAAAATAACCGGCTTGTATCACAAGACCTGTATTAATTATGGCAAAAGTGAGGTATGTACAGGATAATCCCACAACAATCCACGAAAGCACCAACCTAGGGTTTCGTATTTGAACTACAACATGATTGCATTCACGCAAGCACTAAGTATTGAACAATAAGGGGCAAAACAGTGCTAAGAATACAGTAAACGGTTTCTGTATTCGTTTTGAGAGAACATGAACAGAGACCCTTATATGTAAGGAGCAGCTTGATGAGGCTCCGACGAGTTGAGGAGCATTTATTCATAAGAAGTGCGGCACAGTTTGTGACAGTAAATAAATCTCATACTCAGTAACATACAACAGAACAGTTTCATGGCCAACAAAAGTGAGTAAAAAAGGTTGCTACAATGCTCATACACAGCTTAAAAGAATAAAACAGACAGATATATAAGAAGAAAAATAAGAAAACGCAAACGATTTTCTCAGGAACCATGTAAAAATAAAACATTTGAAGCCCTTCAATGGCGACTTATCTGTGGCAACTAATAAATTCTCCATCATGCAACCATGTTCCAAATGAAAACATGCCTCCAACAAAATTGGCATGTTGCAGCAAGAGCAGTTTTTGGAAGATTTTAGTTTGACAAGTCGATATGTCCTGTCTTTGCCAATCTGTGATGAGTATTGTTGAGTAAATACCTGATAAACATTTTTGGCACATGGAACATACTTTTAAATATATTTAGATAACCACAATGAAAAGGCAGGCAAAGTCACACAAACCTTCCTACTGTAAAGTACTTTTCTTCTGACGTTACAGAATTCCAAAATTGTTCTAAAACTTCAGACCACATGACACTTCTTCTCACAGTGTTTGCAGATATTGGTGACTGTAAAGAAAGGAAGATTCAATATTAGCCTTCACAGATTAAGGAAATGCGATGATCAATTTCAATGGGCCTATAAAGTGCGAAAAAAAAATTGCTGAGAGCATGATTCGCACGATGCAAACAGATAGTTACGACAAACACTTCACACAAAAAAGAGAGAAGGGAAATTACAGAAAACGATATGTAAAACTCTACGACCTATACCCTGGCGACTGGGATGACGAGTGATCCCAACAGTTAAACTTTAAAGAAAGTGAGCTTAGTAGATGCTCCACAACCATTCATTAGTTGAGAATTCTGCATGTACAATATTTCTTTAGCGTTTAGTTCGCTTAAGCGGAGTTCCGTACCAAGAATGTTACAATAGTCCTAATTTATGCTGTGATCAATGTCTTTGATTTGATCAGCCCCTGCAGATGAAAGGGTAGCTATCAGCGCAGGGAAGTGTACCGAATTGTGTGTACGTAAATGATGTTTGGTTATACTAATGCTACGATAGGTCACAATCCCTGCAGTCAGCTTTGTAAATAACTTTGTATCCTCATCGGAAACAGCCAATCAATCATTGTAATGAAAGAACGAGCGCATTGTTGACAAACCTGTTTTAAGATTAGAGTACTTGTATAACTTGATCAATGACTTCCTTTATTGTTTGCCTTAATGTGTCACTACGGTCACCAAGACAAAGTAAGGATAAGAATAACAATATTTATTTTTCGAGAAGGCAAGGGATTGGTCAGTGTGTCTCTGATTTTGTTGTTGAATAATGTAAGTCATGTTGCAATTTGTTCTTGAAGACAGAATGACATGTGTTGAGATGAACAAGGGAAGAACAAATTTTCAAGATCCGAAAGGCAAGAGAGCCACACTTTCGTGGAGCGAAACTATCCCAGCGTATATAGAAGCCACTAAAAGCTTTTTTGCGGTAAACTGAAGACTCACGAGATTATATCAGGATATATTATGAAATTATTTGAACTTTTACTGATGGACCTTCGGTGAAAGACACAGGGAAGCTATATAGAACTTCAGTTTTATTCTTATAAGTTGTAATAAAATTAATATAACTTAATATGCCGTAAATGGAAAGGGATTTTGCTGATATATATGAAAAGATATGGACAAGATACAATGCTAAGTTTTAGTTCAAGGCTTGCGTCAGTAAATAATTAGTGTTTTCCACTTATAACGATTGTGTTTGCACACCTCATGTAGGTAATCAGCTTGTGGAAAATGGTTTCCGAAACAAGTTCTGTTAGTTTAGGCCACGGAAAGTTGAAGTTTCGGTATGCGTAAAATGGCTTGTTTGGTAATGAGGATGGCAATTTATTTGTCTTTAAATACAAGAGCCGGGGGACAATTTATTTTTTTATGTTAACCGCGTAACGGAGGACATAAAAATCCTATTTAGGTCTCTGGAGTTTCGCTATATGTCTCTTTTTATGGTCACAGTCTACTCATCAGGATTTAGTACACAAAACTGAACGTTCGATATTGTGTCAACACAGCGAGAGAAACAGAACACACGACTGCAACGGAAGTTGCTAGCTTGCTACACACAGAAGTCGCTGACTATTGCTGCCAGCGGCAAAAATCGAACAAATAAGCTTCAAAACGTTGATGCGCGCGTCTACGCATACTGAAACTTCAACTTTTCCTTGGCCTTACGAAAAGGAATTTTTTTTTAAATTACTAGTAATTTTGAGCGTTTAAGATCTTTTGATAATGCATATTACGTGACAAGTCAGTTAGGCTTAAACTCAGTGTATACAGTGAAAGAGAGCTTCATGTAGTAGCAAAAGATTTGAATTATGCTTCAGGAGCAGAAACAGCGAAGGGGTTTTCACATCAACAGCTGTCACTCGAAATGTCCATCTTTTACATCTAAAAGATATCATGCAAAGTGTGTTCCTTTCCCTGCATTATGAGAATTTACTTCCAATGTTAGGATGAGGTACAGTTATTGCAGATGTGGTAAGGTCAGCATCATTTACTACCTATAGCACATTCTCCCTGCCCGTAACTGGATCAGAATGGTTTTCCTAAAGGTGTTCAAACGTGTGATGGACAAAACCAAACAAGTCCTCCAACATAATAGACACTACATCTAGAATGTCAATATAGGCTTGAATTCTCAATTTGAAGGGTTTCGACTCGAAATTTCAGACACGAATAATTATTGCTAATATGAAAACAAAAAATGATCACTAAGACATGGCATTTAGCTACAATCATGTTATCTCCAATTAACAAACGGTTTCTACTCGTATCAAAGAGGAAGCAAATTTCCAAACTTTCTTGCTGATGTATAACTCCTTAAAGAAACACAATCGCCTACTTTTTTATTTACTGTTTGTAAAAGTCACCAAGTAAAGTTAGCGTCCCAGACAATACTTTTCAGTAAAAGCTCTACATTTTCGACAAATTCCAAGTTTCTCATTCAGTCGGCAGGACTCAGTAGAGTTCTCGGTAGAGGAAATATATGATTATCAGCTGGTTCACAGGGGAGGCATAATGTGACTATCAAGCAGTTTCAGACAGCAAGAAGTCAGACTTCCTATTGTTATTACTGTCATCACAGGCATTGTAAGCCCTTAACATGCAATTAGCTATGTTATTAAATACTCAGCCATTGAAATACTCCTCACAGCTGATAACAAAATATGCTTCTGTATTGCATTGCAGCAGAATGGCCTAATTAGGGTATGATCGGTGACTGCTGCCGAGCACCGAGAGAGTTTTGACAGTAAAGTAGGAAATTTTTAAATAAAATATTTGCTGAACGGAAATTCAGAATTACATGAAACCTCATACGTATGACGAACTAGTCTTCTTTTCTCCATCAAGCATATAAAAATCTAAGAGATTGTGTTCCTTTAAAGAGACATTGGAATAACACCAGTGTATCATAGAGGCAATCAGATATCAACGCATAGCTCATGCACCAATGTTGACATACTAACGATTGGAATATTTCTTGGAAGTTCGCTTGTTAATCCTTGGAGATATTTCATGAGTTGTACGGTTGCGTCACTCCCCCAATTTTCTTCAACTGCTGATGATCGTTGTAATGCTGCAGGAGGAAAATGGATGGTGGTGCGATCTGAAATCAAGAAAAACGCATTTAACGTTTTAAATGGTCATGCGAGGAAAACACAAACATCAATTATAAGTTGCACATTATTTAACATTTGTATTATATAACTTCTTGTCCACAAGGTTGTCAAAGTACAAAGCTAATCAGAAATTTTACACAAAAATACACTTCTCATTTTTCGATATGTTTTAACTGTCTCAGCCGTCATATTCATGCAATCCGTCCTCAAACAGAGTCACTTCCACTTTTATAGTTACAGTGCAACCAGTTAAGCGAACGAATTGCACAAAATTTAAATAAAACCACATTAAATAATCTGAACCAGTCACCACATACCTGCAATTTACAAGTCCGGTGCATTAAATCTAAATAGTGCTTAATAAGTTAGAATTTCAACCAGCTAGGAGAAAAGCAGCGGAAATGAGAGTAATGAGTCCCCGAAAATGACAAAAGCAACAAGTACGGTAAATTCAAAACAATATGATGCAGAGAGTACGAAATCCTGTTAAAATAAAACATATCTGAATGTTAAAACTAAGCAAGCCACCAAAGACAAGGTAGGAGACGATGTCAAGATGATCAAAACATACGATTCACATCATGATAGACTCAGCTAAAAGCAGTGAGTAAGTTTCGAAGAATTTTGTCTCCAGGGAGTGATGACCACTCCTGCCATCTCCCAGATTATCGATATCTGTCAGTGACCAGGGCAGAAAAGCAAAGCGAACGAAGGGAAAAATCAACGCCATCATCAATTGACTCGACTTCAGTTAATGAAAAATTCGGGAACTAACATGCCGTGCGTGCCTGTCGTAAAGTCAGTGGTAGACAACCATCTGGGTGCCTGAACGTAAGATTCCAGCTGAGACCTGTTTTCCCTCCCCCCTGCCCATCTTAATTTCTGTTCTAGAGCAGTTCTGAAGCTAAAACGTGGTAGTAAGTTCTCGTAACCCTTAAAGACTTGAAAAAAGTTGGTAGAATTGCTTCTCGCTCCAGTCTTCTTGAGATATGAGGTCATACTTTGCAAGAAGAGTAGCGGATCTTATAGAGATGTTTTCACATAACCTAGCCTGTCTTCAGAGAATACTGGAATCCTTACCCACCTGAACATCCTCAAAAATAAACAATTTAGTGATGAATCAACAATGTTCTCAAAGTAACAGTTTTAGGACAGGCTCTCATTGATTCCTCGAAACTCAGAGTAACAACCAGACCAAGTTTTGGTTACATGAAAGGAACGTTGAAGTAAACATTTGATCCGACCTGCCATTTATATTGACGGTGAAAAGCTTCGGAAATTCGTAAATAAGCCTGTGAAAGTTGGCTTACGATAGGTTGATGCAAGAAGTGTGGGTTATTGTTATCAACAATAACATGTAAAAATGGCAAAATGTCAGCTGACTCATGTTTACATGTAAACCTTATGTTAGGATGTTGTTCATTTATATGCTGGAGGAATATACTGGCCGGGATACTGGCTTCATCACTAGTAGGAAATACAGCAAAAATATCGTCCACCTATAACCTGTTAAAGATAACATTACAATAACAGCTAGAAAAGTAACACCAGGCCACGACACTACAGGAGTTATTACTCCCATGTCTGCTGTTCTTCACTTAGCTGGTTGAAATATTGACTTATTAAGCAATATTTAGATTTATTACACTGGAAATGTCCCGTGTAGATATGTAGTAATTGGTTAGGCTTGTTTAATATGGTTTCGTAAGTTTGTGACAGCTGGATATGGATTTTGCTGCAAACACAAAAGTAGAAGTGGCTTTGTTTGAGGACGGATTGGATGAATATCACTGCAGAGATATTTGAAGAATGTTGCAAAATGAGAAGTGTTTTTATTTGTCTAAAATGTACTGTCTACATCTTCGTTTGCTTGTGTACCATATGAATTTGGTTCGACACTATATCCACGTTAATCATAATTGTTTGCAATGTTTGTGGCCCTATACGCGGAAACGATCTCAGGCGAAACATTCAACGAAAAGGATCTATTGATGCCTACTCACCTCGTAAAGCCACTACTCCCATATTTCTACAGAGCTGTGCACTGTCTATATTGTCGAATTGTCGCAGAATGTTGCTATAAATCGGTGTCGAGATGTTAGAAGACGATGGCAAGTCCATCAGCTTAATACTGTTCAAAAGATGGTCGTTACCTGTCGTATTATGTGATATTACCAATGCAAGTGAAAAATCGCTGTCTGCGATCTACGATACAAAGTAAGATAGGCTTTTAAATCATCTGGTCTTTTTGTATGGGCTGCAGGTTTTTAGAAAGATAGGCAGATATGACTCTGATAATGAGATTTCCTACAAGTGCAAGTACATGCTCCTATACTGCCAAGTAATGCAAAAATCTAGTTCTGTTGCTTCTCTGCAATAAATAGTTGTTTACACGATAACGCAAATAATTAAACGGAGTGCCCTCACTAGCAATTGAAACTGAAAGAAGTGGTAAAGAAACTCACAAATGTTTACATAATTGTGGCTCTCAAAACATTAAAAAGATGATCCATAATTCTTCATCGTGATATGCATCAACAAGGAACAAACCAAAAGAGCCTGTACTGCGCATCTAGGTGTTTAAATTACAAAGTTACGAAGAAGCATTGGGTCGTCTTACGCGCGTCCAAAAGTATGTTAGTGTTCTCTCTTCTCGCTTGGAACCAGAGGTTCGTGGATTTCCACGGGACAACGATACATTGGCCTTGATGGTAGCGTTATAGATCACACGTGGAGCTGCTGGGATCGTTCGGCTAAAAGGAAATCAATTTCAGTTTTATGATAGGCTTTATTTACAATTCTTGTTCCATAATTTATGAGACCGAGATTTTAGTCCTATTCCAAGTAATATTTCAGACAATTTACATACATAAAACTAGTTTGGATGCTCCGCTACATTCCAAACTTAACACGATTCAGATGCCATCTTTTTAGGTGTGGGCCCATATGATGTTTGTGAAAATAATCATTTTAGTTACATGCTTTCTTGGTTAAGTGCAAAAAACACCTCTGAGATGCGCTTGACTTCTGTTTTGCTGTTAATGTTAGGGAGAATGTCCAAATGTTTGGTACCGCAAGCTGCTACCTGCCGTCCTGTAACGGGAGAAGGCACTAAAGTATGTCTCGATGTAAAATTGAATAATTCCCTTCTTAATTTCTCTTGAACACACATTGTCTTTTTTAAAATAGGGACATCCTCTTTAACCCTATCCCTACTTTGGCGGATTCGGCCCCCTCCCCTGCCACATTTTTTACCGCTGCTGCTAGACCGCAAAACCAAATGCTATAAAACTTGGCGAGTTTTCATAGAATTTATCTAGGAATATTTTGATCCAAAAATATTTCCCTAATATACCACCTGTCGCCTACAACAGGTGTTTTGTTTCGGGCGATTGGAGGCAAATTTGATGTGTGACTTCATCAAAAAGGCATTTTTGCCACAATAAACTATGTTTAACTGGTGTACACAGTTCGCCAAGACCTTTTCATAGCCTTTTCAATGCTTTGGATGGGGTTGGGGCCAATTTCCGCAGCTGGGGATGCTTTGATTACGTAACCCTGAAAACAATAGATTTTGATGGGTGACCTTAACAAATTGCCACCTGCGATGTCTGGGACAAAACTTTGTGTCTTTGTGTTCCTCACATATTGGCCTACTTACATACCAAGTTTCATGCTTATAGCAAATTGGCAACAAACATTATCGAGTAGGGGCGGATTCCGCCCCCCTCCCCAGTTCTGAGGAGCCCAAAAAAAACCAGTAGGGATAGGGTTAAGTACTTAGCTAGAATCGCCATGAATAGATATTCGATATCATCCTTGCTGGATATTCAAAATGCAGTGAACTAACAGTGTACCAGAATAGAAACACCGCATAACAACAGAATCCTATTCAACCCCGTTACTACCGTTAGTAATGTTTAGTTTTGATAACCTATTCGAGGACCATCTGTTGTTCGCTATTCCATGTCTGATTCTTCAGCATTGAAAGCAAAGGTTCCATGATTCCAAAAATAAGTATCGTTTTATAACTTTTAAATAACATAAATGCCAGGTTATGTGAGAGTCCGGAACCAGAACGATGCCACCGATGAACTCACAGTACCAACTGACTCCCAAGTTTCACAAATGCAAACACCAGTTCTCAGCAATCTGCTGCCACCTAATGGAAATATCGCCGTGTTCAAAGTGTAAACTAACCTCCTCCAATCAAGTACGAGTTCCGCGCCACCTCGGGATGACCTTGGGAGAATAGCTCTGTGTGACTATAATCTATGTGTGTGCCGATATGCTTTGACGACGATTTTGGGTAGCTTGCTATCTAGGAAGCGCTTCTCTTGGAAAGTTAATTATGTGCGCAACGCATTCCAGCTATCATTACCTAGGTTCCAAGTAGCTACCATCTAAATTCAAACTTTTCAACATGTAATGTAAGGCTGGATAGCTTACAAGACTGTCAATCCTCTCACTATTGGAATCTCATAAGGATTATACAAGCAGACAGTCACGAACGATTTGCCTTAAACTGCTTTTAGTAATCAAGCACCTCTAAAGCAGAAGTGCGTTTGTGAAATGATGCACTTGTTATGAATCGAGCTCTGAGGAACGCACATCAACGAAAAGTTCGGTAGGAAATTGATTACTACAAGGCAATACAAGCGCATGTGTCCACCGTGTCTATACAGAAGCTGTTATAAAATGATAAAATCTAAAGGAAAACTCCGACCCCAAAACAAGTTGCACTCGGCTGATAAACATGGTCATGCAAATTCTAACTATTAACTCCAAACTTAATTCTCTTGTCCGTGTGACGAAAAATAACTTTTTTACAAATATATTACAAGAAGCCCGGCAAGATGTCCACCAGCTACCGTGCACTTAGCTGCATGATGAGCAGCTGAGATTGCCGGTATGTGATTCACGCGCTTCCATGACAACCAGGTAATCTATTGATATCAGGCACAAAAGATGCATTGAAGTTCTCATGCGCGTCCATGATGACAGTTTGAATTGTGGCGGGAAACAGCGAGAAGAAGCAGGTAATGGCTGCCGAAGGTCAAACTGGCTGGCTGAGAGTGAAATGATAATCTTTCAGATTTCGTTCATACGAGTGTGTGCAATAGGAGATAGAACTCAGCATTGGTCATAGAATCGCTGTTTTGTTCGATCTAGGGTCACTTAGTTTTGGGTCGGAGTTTTCCTTTAATATCCTAATCTAGATCGAAAACAGATGCATAACAACCAAAAATTTGGAAATCAATCAAGCCGATTCTTAGCAACAAATTTAGTTTTATCGGCAAAACTACATTAGAAAGTGATGACAGAATCTTAAACCATGAATATAGCTGGTGCTTCCGTGAAATTTTTCTTTGATGCTGTCCAAACACTAACAAACTGTACAACTAATTTATCGATGGCCAGATGTACATGCTGAGTGATCCCATTTCATGGCATCACCATTGCAATTGATAACACTGATACTGAATGGTTTTCATTTTCAAATATTTCACTAGAATCTGTGGAGAAAGAAGAAAAGTTATGGAATAAACAAAAGGATATGATATCATGAAATTATTCACCGATGATACTGATTTATGAAGATATATATTCTTTGTGTATAGTAGATGAAATTAACAATCTCGAAGATTGAGCGACGTAGCATGCACGCTTAGGTTTCAAGTAGTGGAGACCATCTTTGGCCATACAGGCTCCCATTTCGGGCAGATGGCAATAGCCATAGAAATCCAAGATGCACTGGAAATTTTGAGAACTTGGAACTGCCAGGACGTATGACAAATTCGACTGGTAGTTGCGACCTGGTTCCCGCCCTTGAGTAAGCATCGCCTGCCTCCTGCAATACACCAGCCAAGTCATCAGACACCGTCCGCCCAGACATACGCCAAGCCAAAACAAATATATCAAAGAGGCCGCTGCAATTCGTATCGTTGTTGCCTAGCGTAGCACACGAACACAAGTGCTTAGGACGGTACTCAGAAAGGGCATGCCGTAGGTCACGAGACAACCCCGCGAATGAGTCCAGTGGCATCAAAGATTCTGACCAAGAGCGCCGAAAAGACTTTATGCCATGCTCATATCATCAAAATTTCCTGTGCCACTCACTCCTTCACTATCCACCTCCGGCACACAAACCAAGGCCATGCGTCAGCCTCCACTGAGGTACAGCAATCGTCTCGAAATCGCAGTTAATCAGAAATCATATGCTAAGCAAACCCTAGCAAGCTAAACAGATCTCCATGGACACCTTGATATAATGGTCTTCCCCATCGTCAATGGTCCTTTCCATCCATGCTAGTCTTTCATAGAAACACCTAGTCTTTCGTAGCAGTCACAAGTACCCATTACGGATAGATCAAGTAGATGAAATTAACAATTTCGGAGATTGAGCAACGTAGCATACACACTAAGGTTTCAAGTAGTGGAGAACATACAACGCCATACAAGGCTCCCATTTCGTTGAATGATTGCGTATATCGACAAGAAAGATCAAACTATTTTCTTCAATAAATCTTTGAACGCGCCTTCGAAGATCTTTGAACTTATTCAACACAACCAAATGTCAAAATTTATAAACACGCATTTCTCGCCATACCTGCACGTTTTTCGAAAAGGAAATAATACTCGACACTCTTTGCCTATCCTTGTTGAAATTCTTTACAACACTATTTATAAAAAATGTTTTAGTCGAAACTTTGAAAGGCTTCTGGTACCCGAAATCACTAGCCACTCGTAGCTGAGCTGTATCTATACGGGCTTGATCTGCACATCTCTCAATTGGTTCATAGCTATGTAAGCAATAGATTGCAACGGAGCAAAACCGACACAAATTGTCGCTCATGGTCGGAACTTTTCGTAGGAGTTCCCGTGTGTTTTGTACCTGGTCCTTTTGTGGTTACTCTGCTTGGAGTAAAGATAGACAATAAGTTGAAAATCCCAAATTTAAAAGAGCTCTTGCATCCAAAACAAGATTAGGAGACTGCGTTTATCTGTCAGACGTTTCAGGTATTGAATCCCTGTAACATAGAGTTTACCTAACTTTTTGTATCAAGCTATCCACGTAAGACAATGGAATAATATGGTCAAAGTTTGTGACACAGACAAAAATGGCTAATGAGAAATAAAACAAATTTTCCCAAATGCACAATAATTACGATTTATGTACAACATACTTCATCATCTGTTTCGCAATGTCTTGAAATGCAGGAGATGTCTCTAGCTTAGTAATGTGAACTGTCATCGGTTTCTCAAACCAATTCTTTGCGGGTGGCAACATTGGATGGTAGTAAGTTATCCCTGAAGATCGAAAAATAAATGTAAATAACAGAAGTCAAAACAATTAGCCAGCAAACTTATCTTACAAATATCAGAATGAAAATTAGCTACTGCTAGAAATAATGTTAGTCCAAAGACTACTATGAGCTTGTTTTTAGTGGAATATCATGCTTCCTCAAGAACATTTGAGGACACCAACAATATGAAGGACATGTTTTCAGGGAAGGCTAGACTAGAATCGATTCCGGTAAAACGATAGGTTGATATTATTGATATAGTCAGATTTTATATGGTAGGGCAGAAAGGAATAGGAATGGTGTTCTTTTATAATTTTTTTTCTCTGGTTTAACCCAAGTTACGGCGGCCCCCTCCGAAAATTTTCGATAACTTTGGAACGGCTTCATATATCTATCTAAGTCTTTGTGGCTTTTAACATTTATGTCTTAGGCATATTGTGTTCAAATTTGAGCTTGTTTAGATCAGTGGTTCAAAAGTCATGAAAGTTTTCTTGGATTAGTCTGACACTACTCCATTGTATTTCACATAGGCATTTGATCAGGCTCGTACAGCACGCTGATGACAGGTTTCGTTCCTAGTCAATTCGAAGCAAACTGAGTAAAGGCAGTGAATCTAGTGGACGCTTTCTGGCAAGTTGAATGCCTAAGGATTACCCATGCAAAATTTCATTTCATTTGGACTTCCCGATCGGGAGATAGGTGGGGGAGGTATATATAAAAATAAGAAAAAAATAGGGTTAGCCCTTTTCACACCAGGGTTAGTCCCAGGGGGGGCATTATGGCCCTCCAAAACTTCAGAATAACAAGCTGTGAATGAAACGTGGCCGGTATAAAGTATGCCATTATACAAATAACTAGGTAGAATTATTTCATCAATGACGTCACTCATTTTTTGCTGACGTCATCAAAGTAGCGTCACATACTTGAAAAATGCATCAATTGCGCTAAAAATACGTTCGAACTCAAAATAATGAAGATTCCTATCATTTAATCCATCAATATGATGGTATACTGTTCCATAGATTTGTTTCTGGTATTATTTCCAGCAGCCGTTTTCCTCCTTTGGCTTTAGCCTTACCACACTATGACAACGAAGACATCACGCTGAACGGGTGGCACTCCCCAAATTTTATTTTCCACAAATATACTCCTGAATAGATTCTAGGAAAAGTATACAAGTTTCATGGCTCTCGCTATAGTCGTTAAAGAAATATTCAAAAAAGTTTGGTAGCGAGCCATTATGAACGCCCCGCCGCCCCTGATGTGGATAGGGTTAATCGGTGTTTTGAATTCTGTATTAGATATGTTTATACATCGCATCCAAACAGTTGCAAAGTCATGCTAAACCATCTGCAGTGCTTCTACCAAATTATACGAATTAGTTTTGACGATGTGAATGCCATCAGTTAACCCTACAGAGTATTGGTTGGGGTGGGGGTCATGGAATCCAAACAAATTTGGTGTTGATATCTATCCTGGTTCTGGAGATATCAAGTTTTTCCCATAGAGCTGCCTACAAAAACCCACGTGTGCACTGATAAGTGCCCTGTCAATGATTACTTCCAAATGCAATACACCAAGGACATTTGCAGTCCTGAACTAGTGTCACGACATGTTCTTCTTTATATCTACCACGTTTTGTGGGTATGGCACCATTATTTCAGAAGTTAGCAGGGGGATGGAATCCAACCCCCTCCCTATACTCTGTACAACCTGAAAAAGCCCATACTCTGTAGGGTTAAATAGCAGAATTGATATTCTTTCCGATCAAGCCAGGCATCATAAGAATGAACAGAAATCAAGAGGTGTGAACTATTATTAATCAAGATACGCTGAATGAAAGACAAAATGTGATTGCTTGAACAGATCCGTTTGAAAGATAGGTGTCAACTATACAGGTTGCGAAATTGTTGCATTGTTACATCTACAATAGAGTTACAGGTTGTGTAAGTAACAGTACGTTTACTGCATATTACATGGATAAACCTAAATCATCCCACGGAGTGATATATCACCCATGTATACAATAAACAACGACAGGCACAACAGGGGCCGAAAATGGACAACTTTTTCGTGGGATTTCGACGGCCCTTACTTTCATGATTTTCGGTCTTTTCTTATCCTTCTGCAACGTTCTAAAGCGGCTAATAGTTCTTGTACTTTCTGGTCCTGCTTTTACGGCCTTAATCTTGTAAAACTGCGTCACAACGATGGTTCTGGAATTCAGGGCGGTGGAGAAGTGAAGTTTGGCTTTCGTTCTTGGCCGTCCTTCATCTGAGACAGTCTTCTGAAAATGGCTTATTTTGATGGATCCCAGAGGTGCTTTGTACTATGGCTCATATTTTGTGTATGGAATGTAGTTTTCGATTGTATAGATCGTGAATGAGTTTGAAAAATGAAAATAGGGAATTTTCGTCGGCAATCCGATCAGTTTGGAATTTGGATATTTCAACTGATTCAAACAGAATATGGATTCGAAAACCTGTCTATTATCAGATGTTTTGCTTCTTGACCGCCATATTGCCCGGCTGCTGTGTCGAAGTGGACCAGAAGGTTCTCTCCATGTCATGATGTTGTGTTGATTATGATCCTATGCTGCCGATTGTCAGCTAAGCTAGCTATCTAACTTTGATTAACCTTACCTGCATAGATTTGTGTTTCATGCAATTTCATACATAGCTATTATTATATTTTAGGGACTCAAATAGGCCCTAAATAGGTGCAATAGATATATAAGAGACAGATAAAAACCTCTACCTATACCAGGCCAATGGTAAATTGTTGAGGAGTCGAAATCAATCATTATTCTGTCTTAAATGGTTTACTGTTCATTCTGTGTTAGGCCATTTGTTGCTTCTGGTGACACGTGCGTCATGCACAATCAAGGTACTTCTAGGCCTACTGTATCTATGACTTCGGTGCTCGCTAGGTCCAGTTAGGCGTACCGATATTAGGTTTATATATAAATGTATTTTCTTGTGACGGACGATGATGTTTACGTATCGACACTACAGCATACGTCCAGTTTATTCGTATACTCAAATATCTGACACGGAGCTTCTTGTTCCTTAGATTTCAGTAGGTGAACACTGTATAATTATGCACATAGATATGGGAACAGCTCTTGCCGAAAGTCATTTGATACGAGTACATGCTTCTAAAACGGTTCGACCTGTTTCGTGTTTCGCTTAGCAATGTCAATTCCGTATGTTCTTTTGCAATTTTGTTCGATGTACGTAGGTAATGATTTTCTAGTGGTAGCCTCTTTCTGATCCTTTACTTTGCAATGTTTCGCTTGCATGTTTGCGCTGAACTATGCTCCCAGGTTATATTCAGATTTTAGCTGCAGAGTTGGATTCGTTCTGTCTATTTCATATAGATCGCTGTGTTGTATAATTATGAACCTGGCTAAAATGTGTCTAGTCCTCGCAGAACCTCTTCAATATAAGTAATACTTTTCTGATGATAGGACCTGCTGGACGTAACTATCGGTGATGTGGAGCTTATATGATCACACTCAAATACGCCTCCAACTCATATTCAAATTTCAGGCCCACAGTTTGATCCGTTCATGCAATTTCATTTAGGTGTATGGTATATAATTTTGGGCCCTTGCATGTGTCCAGTGCTTGCGGAAGGGCCTGCCTTCTCTTTCGGTTCGCAGTGTTGCACTGTTATGTTCTAACATGTCACTGACATGCTAACATGTCTCTCAGTCGTATTCAAATTTCAACCAGTAAGATTCATCCATTCTATCAATTTCAATTAAGTGAACGGTACGTAGTTTTGGGCCTGTGTATGCGTGGAATGCTAGTGAAACTCCATTCCATATATGTAATGAGAAGCTTATATTTTAGCGCTCAAATGTCGCCAACCTATATTCTCAATTACAGAATCTGATCAGTTCTATCAATTTCAATTACCATAGTGCCCAGAATAAGCACCAACCCAGAAGTGAAATTAGCACCCATCGTTCAATTTTCAGAAATGGGTGCTTATTCTAATTATTGTCAACTATGTAATTGGAAAGTCAGGAAGTAATTTCGAATAAACAATTAAATTTTTGTTTAGCTCTTAAGCCCACTGTATTCTTTTTCATTGTGATAACATTTTTTTCTTAAACTATTTCTGTGTCCAATTAACCCAATTTTATTACTTTTGTACAAGCTCAATTAAAGCAAAATAATGGGAAGAAGATTCTCTGAAAATTTCATGGTTGTGTAACCAGGTCGACCAAAGTTATGAGATTTTTGTAGAAGGTATATGAAAACATGTCGAGAAGTACCGAGCCGCAAATCAAGGCGGGAGGGTGGGTTTTGCTTGAGACTTACTAATTCTGACTTGAAAAATCATGTTTTGGCATTTCTAGGGTATGTGCAGGGTGTGGTAGGGCCTGCCTTAGGGCGTGGCATGGTTTTTTTAATTTTTTCAGGTAATTTAGAGAACAAAGAGCGTGGCATTCAGTCTACAAGCACAAATTGCTAGAAACTGCACTGAGAGTATAGACAGAGGTTGCTAAACAGCTACAAAAAATTTCTTGAAGCGCTTGCAATGCAAAGTGCTTTTACAAGCAAAAGTGGTAAAAAGTGCATTTTTGATTTTGGCTGAAAAAAGCTTTTTTGTGCCAAATATTTTGTCCAAGACTATAGACATTGGTCACATAAATATTCTCCATCATTTTTAGGACAACTAAGCATTGTGACGTCATGTGACGTCATTTTGAAAATTTTTGCATAATTAATTAGGTGAGAATAGTTAATTATGCATGAATAATACTTTTTGTTGCACTCGCTGAATTTCATTCATTGATCTAAACAAAATGAGTGATCAACCAGCTTCTTGCAATGAGTAGTTCCAGGGATATTAACACTTAACGAAAATCATAAAAATCTGACGACTTCATCGAAAAAATGCTGTCGTCAGCCAACCTGGTCACGTGACAATTAAATTTTTGGCATTTTTCTAAAGTACATAAACTAAACTAACATCTTATACATAGTTTGTGCTTTTAAAACTTGTTTTTTGGTTTCTGTGGCCTTTTGAAAATGGGGGTAAATTTACCCCCTTCCCCGTAACAGACTGTGGGGGTCTTCTGACCCCTAATAAAATAGGGTTAAATGAGCAGCCACCTTGGATAGCCACTCCCTTCGATTATTAAATGCCCACCCTGGATCATTAAAACTTGGCGCTAATTCGAGGATTTAAAGTAGGCATGTTGTATTCATTTATGGCCCAGTGTATGTGCCCAGTGCTTGCAAAATACCATTCTGTCTAGGTAACGCTTTTCTGGTGGTAGGGTCAGCTTTGTCTTTAGCTCTTTGATGTCAGGCGTGTATGTTCGCAGTCAAACACACCTCCAACTCATATTCAAGTTTCAGCTGCATAATTTGATCCGTTCTTACTATTTCAACTAGGCCTTCCGTACGCACCTAGGGGCCTGTATACGTGTGCCCTGCTTGCGGAACTCCATTTAGTATGGATAATGTTTTTCTCATTGTAGGGCCAGCTTTGACCTTAGCTCTATAATGCCAAGCTCGTTTATTAGTACTTAAGTTTGCCTCCAACTTACGTTCAAGTTTCAGCCGCATGTATAGTTTGATTTGTTCTTATAATTTCAATTATATGCTCGATATGCAATTACAAGCCTATGCATGTGCCCAGTGCCCTTGTGCCCTTGCTGAACCGCGGTGTAAAATTGACCTCGTACGCGTCACGTACTGTCAGAGAAACGTAAAAGATGTCTCCATGCTCATTTGTTCAGTATTTTCAAATTAACTTGACATGATTTTTTGCCGGAGGATCCCTTTGGGCAATTTTGCATTATCTGCGAAAAAAGATCGATTACAGGATTTTGCCTCTTGAGGCTTGAAAACTACGAAAATTAGAAAAATGCTGATTTAGAACGTAAATGCACCCATTTACATTGCCAGATATTCTTTCGCTCATCTCCTTAAAATCTGTTCGAATACGTTCAATTCACACGATCATTAGCCCACTATAATTGTTTTACATGCCTACAAGGAAAA